>JAQIXX010003214.1:0-20678 GCA_034700605.1 Willowsia nigromaculata
GGGCTAAGCCACTAACATCTGTATCCTCCTCCATACTAATTGTTTGAGAAAGAGGAGGAGGCGTCGACGGCATCCGATTCCTCCAGTCCTCCGGCATCGCCAGCCGGAACAACATCTGAATCTCTTCTTCCATCATCTTGACCACTCCTAATTGTAATTAACTTCACAGCTGGCAAACAAACACTTAACAAACTAATTAATTAAGTCAAATGATAAGTTCTCACTTAATCTCACCAAAAAATACCACAAATCTCACAAAATTGTAACCTCCTTTCACCTCCAAACTCTGTAAACCAGCCACCACAAAAAATGTACGGGCGTCCTTCAAATTTTAATCACAATTAATTAATTGCACAATCTACACCACTCATAGAACGTCCCACATCACTTTTAGTTCCCCTCCAAATCGTTACCACCTCCAATCAAAAGTTTCCCGAGGTCACCACTCCAAAAAATATCCGAATCTCCTCCACACCTGACTTTTAAGGGCCACCACAATTTCCTCCAATCTCATGAAACTTTATTTCCTCCCCCTCCAAAAAAATCACCACCAATCCAACCTGACTGTCAATATCCCACAAAAAAAATTAACACCCTACAAACCTATTAGATTCCACCTATCAGAATCTGACCCCCAAAAAATAACACAATTTTTTTTCTAGATTTCCTATCAATTATACTACCAAAAGCATAGCGTCCACAATTTTCAGCCTTACTCCATGTACTTCAGCGTTTGGATCGCAAGGTGGTTGTTACTATTTGCAAAACTCCAAATGATAAAATCCAACTGTACTACATATTTATTCACAAAATACTGCAATATTTTTGCAATAAACACACTTATTTTTCTGGTATCACACCAAAACAACGTGCTTTTCAGCTCTATCTTGTCCATATAAACCAATTATAGGTTATCCCCAACATGTATAGGTATCCTAAGGGAACATTCATTTAAAATATATTTAAAAATTTATTCAAAATATTTAATTTATTTTAAAATATTTTTAAAATATTTTAAAATATCACTTTAAAATATTCTTTTTTTAAATTAATAACTCATTATCCAAATTTTTGCCTTGATTTGGGGATGACCCCATAAAGGATATGTGTAGTGAATGCATATACCGCATGGAAAGCCGATATTTCAATGCAATCCAAAGCGAGTATTGCATGAGCTGATAAAAAAAACTTGCTTTACTGTCTACTTGGTAATTTAAGACGAATGAAGATGAGTTTTGTGGGTTTTTTACTTGATTTTTTTTATTTGGACAGGTTTCTTTGGATATTTTTTTAAGCTTGCATTTTATATCACGAGATGGTTGAACAACTTAAAAATATATATTTGGTTGGATGAATGCTCCCAGAGAAGAAAAAGTTGTTTTAATTTATATGAAATTTATGATTAAAACCTGTTTTTTTTTAAGGTAGACTTGAAATGCAGTGGGAATTATGGAAAAAAATTGAAATTTGGATAAAAATAATTGTTAGGAAATATGATGTATGGATAGGTTTAGAGCTAGGTTTGGACTGAACATGATGGATAATTTTTTTGGGTGGAATATAGACCAAAAACATAATTATCAGTTAGGGTAGAGTAAATATTGTGTGAAGATAGGATAGAACTGAAGAGGAGAAAAATTGGTGATTGTTTTATGGAGCCGCTGCAAACTAAGAGATAAATGGGTGAATAGGATTATAATTGATTATTTGGACTAATGGCTTGGTAGAGAGTTGTCTGGTCAAAATGGATATTTGTTTATTGTTAGGGATAGATTTTATGGGGATGTGGGGTGTTGAGAAGGGAAAATTGTGTCTTTGTTTTATGGGTTATCAGAGAAATGACTCAAAATTGTCAATATTTATCAGTTTATGTATGGCTGGAGTCATTATGTGAAGTTTCTGAGTTGTGGTGATGCAATGTTGAAGAAAAAAGGTTTGGTGATATGAGAAATGTGAAGATTTGTCGTATTGAAGCTTTTGTTTGTACGAGTTAGTGGTTTATCGAGTAAATTTTACAGAAATATGATATATGAAGCTATTTAAGGAGATTAGTGTAAGGAGTGTAGACAGTGGTGTGGAAGTGGGGATTTATTTATGGTAACATGTACAAAGAATTATAAAAGCATATTTTATTCCATTTTTACAACAACTGCTGACAAGGTTGTAGGATTATCAGAATTTGACAAATTTGAACTTTTGTTGATTTTAGTTTGAATGCATTAGTCATATAAAAGCGTTTTTGTAGTTGTGGACGAATATTTTGATTTGAGACTTGTGTGTTTTAATGTTGTAAACTTTTCACTCTCGGTTTTGAAAATAATTTTAAATAATTATGATAAGCAGATGCACTTGTGATATTTAAAATAATTATACATGCTGCAGAATAAATATGAATAATAATTTATATGGGTAACTGTAAATCTTTCTTTTCCAGGATTTGCTTCGCAGTTTACCCCAAAGCATCTAAATCTTAAGTAGTAGTAGTAGCATTTATAAAAATGAAACTCATAGTCTAGCCAAATTGTTTACATTTCACATTTCCAAATACATGGGAAAGAGCACAAAAGCATAGTACGCTTAATATGAGAGCAAAGTCAATCCTTTTTTGTCGTTTCAGTTAATATTTTTGATTATGATAGTAGAGCGCATTTAGGGTGGACTTCTCCACTTAAAGTTTACACAATAAACGTTCCCATTTCACCTTGCAAAAGCATACTCGCCTTGTGTATGTCAGCTGACGTTCATCTAAACTTGTAATACCAGCCATGCTGTTCCATACTGTGTTTTAGCCAATATGTATTTAGAATACTGTGACTTATTCCATAGCATTGCCTACTCACATGGTTTTAATAGTACTGCCATTTTTGTGAAATAATCTATTTGCCGACTTTCTAAGCTAATTTCCGTAAGTTTAAAAAAAATATTATCAACAGAATTCTATAATTAGAAGGGTAAAATTATTGATAAATCAACAGAATTTTATTATAAAGTTGATAAATGTTTGGTTAAAAAACTATTTGACACTGCTACTACTTTTCTACTAGAAAATACTATAAAATGGTTCATCTAGTTTTTGCACAATTTTTGCTCCGTTTTGACATCCGCTTTTAGCATTTAAATATCCTCTTAATTTTGTTTAATTCTTTTTAGAGTACATTCAAAATGATTGGAGCTGTTGCTAGTCGTGTGGCCATTGCCCGTGTTGCAATCCAACCAAGTCAATGGACTGTTCCAGCAAGGACAATTTACCCCCAGTTGTCCAGCAATCATATAGCTGGAATGCCCAGGAATAGGATTCCATTTCCTGTATGCAAATTACTTAACCCAAATAATATAGACACAAAAGCTGATCACTTAAAAATTTTGTGGTGAATTTTCTAAAATTTTGAACTATCTCTTTTAAATTTTACAGGAGAAAGTCGCTGCCGGAATTTTCTTGGCCGTTTGCATCTTGGCCACTCCAGCTTGGGTCGTCACCCACATGGATGATTACAGAGGCGGAAAAGCCGAGTAGATACGGCATTTAGACAAAGTCACCTTTACCTATGTAGTATTCTTTACTTGTCATAAATTTTGTTAGCAAGGTGAATTGTATAGTGTGTTCAATTGCGAAAAATTTACTAGTCAAATGTAGTCAAATTCATTAATAGTCAAAATGAACTTGCAATAAAATCAGGTATTTTAGAGAAATAAAACTTTTGCTCTGTTCTTTCATTTGAAACAAAACTGCTGAAATGTGTCCACAAGTAGACCAAAGTTTCTCAATATAAATAATAATAATATATGCTCACACAATAGCGGCATCTTCATATGGAGATAAATGGCTATTAAAAGGTTTCTTCAATTATTTAATGATACATATAAACTATTAACTGTCTCAATTTTATTTGAGCGGATCAATATTACATTTGAAGCTGAAAATCAGTAACAAAAAACGAAATATTGAATCCAGGTTAAGTCCTGATTTAACGATGCGCTACCAATTAAAAATTTCCCACATGCACGCGTTTCTCATTAAATTCTTACAAACATCTTTGACGCAAGTAGGTCATCTTTCGCAGTTTACACATTTCTAGTTAATTCCTGAACACAGTACGTCAACCCCACTACTTGCAGAAATGCACAGCAAATCGAAATTTTTACTCTGAAATTGAACAAAACGCTGTACTTATGCCTAAACAACGCATTTTAAATGTGTGGCAATAGTTCAGTATTTTCTTTCTTAGCTATAAAACTCAAAACTTTCACACAACTTGTGATTTATGTAAGCTTACGCAACTAAATTCTCCAAAGTTTAAAGCTGAACTCAAAAATCATGTCAATTTCTCACTATATTAATCCTGTTACCTAAAATTAACAACGTTTTATGCTACAAAATTTTTGCATTAGTGTTACAGTTAATCCTTTACTCAAATCTGTGCAAGCAGTCCCTGAATTCTTAACTTCTTTGAAAGCTATTTCAAACAAGAGAAGGATACTTTAGCATTTTACGTTTTTTCAAAACTCTTTTAGATTTAGAAATTCAAAAAAATGGCTACTTTTCTCAGACCAATTTTGATCATTTTAAACTTAATATTTCTACCAGTCACAATATTTGCATTATTTGCTATGTCCATCTACAAACAATTAGTTTGTCTCATGGCAAAATGCTTTGAAAACTTTGTTGAACCGATTCCTGGATCCAGCATTATTTGGTTTTCCGATCATTACTACACTAACCCAACTATGACGGTAGTTAATGCAATCAGTTTGGACAGAATTTGTACAAAGGAAGAGGTGGAAAAATGGTCACAACAAAAATACGACCTTAGAGACAAATTTGGACGAAGGTGAGTTCTATTCTAAATATTTCTAAATGAACTAATTAAGGGGAAATTTTAGAAATTTTAATTTTTTTCAGGTGTTATCGTGAAATGGCATACTATCCTGTTCGTTACTTTGGCTACGGGTTTTGGAAAAAAGTGCCTAACTTTAAGATAAGTTTAATTTGAGCTATTTTTAATCATAAGTTATAAAATTCCTTTAAAATTTTTAAATTTTCCTTTACAAATAACACGTTACAGATAGAATCCACGATCTTTCAAAGTGCACAGATATAAAGGAAGGAGAAAAGTTTATGGAGCGTGTATCCGAATTTTTGCAATATCAGCCATTCAACGAAAACGAACCACTTTGGGATCTTTATTACCATCACACCTCCGAGAAAACCATCATTTACTTTCGATTCCATCACTTGTTAGCTGATGGAATGTCTTTCATAAAACTTATCTACTCAGATTGCAATATTCCACAAGGACCTATTCTTCCAAAACCCAAATTCCTGAGTTGGGATTACATTAGAAACATTTTTGCAACAATTTGGACGGCAATCCTGCTAATTTCTTGTGGCTACGTTGACTATTTAATGAATTCTGTCATCCTCAGAGACAAACATTCACTAACTTGTGACGCAGAAGGAAATTTCAAAATGTGTGGCACTCGTAGATGCACAGCAGGAGAACGGTTTGATTTGCAGGAAGTGAAAAGAGCATCGAAAAAATTGAACTGTAGCGTTTCACATATTTTCTTAGCTGGGATTAATATCGGATTGGAGAAATATTTTGCAAAATATTATGGATATGAGATAACACCGACTTTTGGGATTTCGTTAGTTTTGCCATTACCAAATCATCCAAATCTTCAGCTTGTTAATTGTTGGTATGCGAATAATTTTAAAGAAATTTAGATAAAGATTTTTTATGGGTTTTGATTTTTGTTGGATTTTGGTTTGCAGGACTCTAGGAAAAATTTACTCGGCAAATTGTAATCTGAACATTCGCGAAAAAGTGGAACACATGAAAGTAGAATGGCATGGAGTTCGCACCTCAATGAATACTTTATTTTGGACACATCTGCTCCAAAATATTGCTCAATTCTTGCCACGGAAATTACAAGAATTAACGTATAAGGCGAAAGCATACACAACTATTTACATAAGCAATGTGCTCGTCCCACCAAATGATAATTTGCGTATTGCTGGATCAAAAATTTCTGATATGTGGTTTTGGCTACCTATTGCCCAGCAGTCTTATCGTTAGTAGTAAATTTAAATAGCTTAAGGATATATTTGGTGAAGGAAGCTTTCATTAATCAAATTTTTAAAATAAAATTTTTATTTTTAGCTTTATCAGCCTCCATTTTATCAGTCAATGGCGGAATCCGTGTTTGTTATAATGCGGATGTGGGGTGCATCAAGAAACGGGAGGAATTAGATGACTTGGCTGCCTTGACGTATTCGTCCATACGTGAAATCATAAATTTGAATGCTTAGAATACCAACATGTTAAAGTTCTTTAGTTGTGATTTGACTGTAATGTCGCAGGTTTTTGAAGCTTGGTTTGTGTAGATTATCTAATTTTCATTTGTCTGCTAAACTTGAAATAAAAATGGTTATGAAAATTTTAACTGATTGCTGCCTTAAAAATTTTAACTTTTAGATAAACACAATTATTGCCGTAACAGTTTTATGTAAAACTCAGTCAATTTTAGGCTTAGGAACAATTTTGCGCATGCATGCAAACGGAATTGGAGAATGCATAAGAAACACAAAGAAAAATTGTTGCGTTCGGCAGCATTGCATTGTATTGCCATATATTATTTGTGGATTGCCTACATATATCCAGCTTTATATTCTACGCATTTTCTGGCATAGTCCACATCAGAGTAAGCAGCAGAGAGCATAGGAATAGGATAGGAATGTGTTTTTCACGACATGATTTTTCCCTTAATCGGTAGTATATGGGTTGAAACCTTTTACATGTCAGGGATAGGATGTTTTCGATTTTTGGTTTATTTTTACTCTGAGAGCATGCCGAGAAGCATCTTTTTCTCCTCCAAACGCCATTGTTGGAAACTTTAGAGAATAAGTAAATTGTCAGTTATTTTGTAAAAATTAAGTTTACTATGAAAGAAGCAGCATTATTTGTTCGTCGCAGAAGGCTGAATTCACTTTCAAAACACTACATTTTGACGTAAAGGTTTGTTAATTATTAGTTATATGTGTTAACTATTTTAGCAACAAAGAATTTTAAATTGTTCATTTGATTAAATTTTGTTTTTCTGTGTGATTTATTTTGTTATTTTGTTTTGTGGTTTTCTGCAGAACTATTCGTCCAGGAACCTGATAATGGAAGGTGTCATTTTGCAGTGGGAAAGATCCAGTGGATTCTTTTGGCCTCTTAAAGATCATCGTTGTTGTGGAGGTTAAAAATGGTATGTAACTTTTCCTTAAGATTATCAAGATATCTCATGACAGGAATACGATTATGATTACTAGTTTTAAATTTTCGTTAATGTTGATTAGATAATCACCAAGGGAGATTCAGGGATTCAGAGAATGCTGACGAGCGGGACGCAAAGTCGGTATTTGGATAATGTTTTATGACGACTGACTACTGAAGCTATTAAAAATAGCTATAGTTAGTGTAATGATATGAGTAAGAATTTGCTATGAGCATAATGTAATTCTCATGGTAGCTGATCAATATTTACAATGAATTTAATTCATTATCTAATTGTTAATTTTAAAGTAAGAAATCTCTTGTAAAATTAGGAGCACAAATTAAATTGTATTAGTTTTTGGTTGATATTCGCCAGTGTAACAGTAAATGGTCTGTGCGCGCCACTGAGCCCGCAAGCCTCTTTTGGCTTGCGTATTCTCTACGAGACATGAATGGGTAATAATTATTAATTTGAAATTAATTTTGATATTGAGATTTGGTTCCAGGATTATGGAAAGGGAAATATTAAGAATTAATATTGTGGACTATAATGTAATATTCCACGTGTTAAGTATTAATAGTTACGTGTATTCCTCGGGTATAGTTTTTACTTGAGTACTAAACGAGAGAAAGTTTGTAGCTATGTGGGTTTATGATTAAGATTTAAAAATAGTTTGGTCAATGTCGATACTCAGGTTCGCCATGTGTAAAGTTTTGATCCCTACATAGCAATTTGCAATCCCCAGTCTGGGGATTAGCTTCTAAATGGTTTTGAAACTTATTTTAAATATTTTTCTACATTGATTATGACTGAGGCTTTATTTTCAGTTATCTGACTTTGTTGCACAATATTATAAATCCTACAAAAAGTGATCAAATTGGATGTAAAGTAAACATTCAAATTTAGAATCATATTCTAATAGCGAGTAAGAGTCATTGGTGTATCTTGTTATCAATTTAATAATAATAAAGAGACATGTGGTTTTGATTGAAGAAAGAAAAATATTGAAATAGATTTTGAAATTTGTTAGCATCTAAAAATTACCACCGTAGATTAAGAGAACAAGTTGATGTACATTTTTGTACTGCTCATGGGAAATTCCATCACCGTAAAATTTCCAGCAATGCTTCATAACTGACGATGAGTGTAATAAAACTTGTCTAAAATACTTGCTAATGTTTCATGATGGCAATCATTAGTAACGCTATTCGTTAAGGTATTCTAAATTAAGCTGAATTGGCTACACATATCAAAATGAGGTAAAAATAAGGTGCCCTTTCAATGTCCAAATCTGCAAATCATTATATCTCCAAAGAAGTTATTGCTACGGAAATGGGAAAGAAAGTTGGGGAAACGCTACCGCCATGTTATCCACCATTGGGATTTATATTGATCCATAAAATTGTGTAGCATAATTCATCATATAATTGACAATTTTACATATATTTTAACTGTCGCTTTACAACAGTCAACATGTGTCGTTGCTATGATTTTAAGCCCTCTTTATGTTCAAGTCACAATTCTACAATGTATGATTATTCTCTTAATTTAAATGTGCAATGGTTTTTCATGTCAAGTATTTTCAAACCATAAAGAATTGATATTTTTGTGTTTTTTAAAATATTTGGATGATAAATTATTATTCCTCAAATTTGTCCACTTGATGAATACCCAAGGTTTTGAGTAAGGTAGGAAGCAAAATTAATGAAGGTAAAAATAATTGATTATGGAACGCACATTTTGTGCTATGCAAATTTCTCCCCATTAGGTTTCTTTTAAAGCAGATGACTAGTATCATATTCAAGAACAAAATAAATTTTTTTATGAGCATGAAGGCAATTTGTAAAAATATTGTTTTATTTTTCTGATTTAAAATCTTCTCGTAGAAAATATGTTCAAAATGTATTGCGCAATCGTGAATTTTTTTGATTTTATCACAAATGAATGACCAGTGACTAATCTCTCAAATGACTATTTAGTATCCTCCGGATGAAGATTGCATGTAGCCCCCGCTGTTGCCTCCGTATCCAGACTGTTGAGAGGTGGCGTCTAAAAATAGGAAGAACAAAATATTCTCAGGTAAGTTATGATTTCATAATTTGGGGGATCACTTGCAACGGAATAGTTTGGAGTTTAAAAAAGTGAAGTCTTACATGTGACGGATTGTCCATTGTAGTCAATTTGAGGTGGGTTGAATTTCAACATTGGAGCAGCATAAGTGATTGGGGCAGCTTGATAGGTCGCTCCTGGGGCAGTGTACGTCACTGGACTTCCGTATGAGTTGGTGTTCGGAACATCCCTGACTGGAGGAGATCCTGAGGGCTGCATCATGTAGGTTTGACCTCCGTAACTGGATCCACCGTAACTGGACCCACCTCCGTATCCTCCATTGGGGTAGGCCGCAGCAACAGCGATCACCGCACAAATGGCAATAAACTGTATAGAAAAAATAATTTTACAATTTAAAAAATTTGAAACAAAAAAATACACAAATTACATGAAATCTTTTCAAAAATTGATGAATAAAACTTACAGTTTTCATGGTGGTAGCTTTTGTGGGGAAACTTGAGAAAGTTGATTATAGATTCTTTCTAATGAATGGTTACAATTTCTTGAGACTCTGAATCTGGAATGAGTTGCTGGAGAAGGGGAGCCATTCGTTTTTATTTAATTTTAGGCAAGGCTGAGGCATCTGGATTCTTCAATGAATTTCATCTCATTAAATGCAGTGATGAAAGATGAAGCTGGCCATAAGGTTATTGTTTAGCTCAGTATGCAGGAATATTTTAAGGTAGGTAAAATGCAAGAGACATTGAAAAGGTTTTGTTTTGAAAGGGATAAATGTCTGCTAAGTCAAAGTGTTCTCGTAACCTTCACATTTCTTAATAGAATTGTCCATGCAAAAGTAAAACCAGTTGAATCAAACAAACGAGCAGACCTGGAAATTCTTACGCTAGCCTATAACGAGGTATGATTCCGGGAATTCAAAATATAATTTTGAAATCTAAGAAAACATGGAAATCGTAAATATTTCATCAAATTTGATTTCAATACCCTGTTTCCCTGATACACTACTAGCTAGTAGCGTACGAATTTCCCTGCCTGTGTAATCATAAAATGAGTAAATATTTTTCACCCTTTTTCCAAGGGAAGAATCCAATAATAACTTGTCCATGCATCTAGCTGGGTACATACTTCACAGTCCTTTCACTTTTTCACAATGACAAAAGCTGATTATTGCTATTTACACAAAAACAGAACTTGCTTCACATCCCCTTGGCACGCATAACCCTTTGATTCCAAAAATACCCAAACTATCATCAAATGTCAAAAACAAACTATTTCCTCTTCATTTCCTCAACATGACTCATGACGATTTAGATAGCGCGCATTAAATCAAGGGAGCAGAACATTTTAGAAAATTCCATAGTGCCCTTGTCCTTCTCTCCTCTTGTTTGTCACGGGCAAGGTTCAATACCTTCAAAAATAGCTTAAATCTCCTCATATCCAAAGAACTACTTACTATTCCAGTACAATCCTCGATTTTTAAAGGAAGCATTGATTTTCCTATATAAAAACTGGGCCAAGTCCACAAACATCAAGTCACTCACAAACTTTCTCTTTCTCTGAAAACAACTCTCAAGAAAATCCTCTTCAAAGTGCAAACTCCTTGAAGCCATATAGCAACAAACCCCCCAAATTATCCAAAATGAAGCCAGTAAGATTTTGTTGAAATTTCTACCCCAATTTTTGAAAAAGATTGGAAATTTTACAATACATATTTCTCCTAACAGATCCTTGCCGTCTGCCTCCTCGCCACCGTTGTGGTCGCCGCTCCTCAAGGATACGGATCCTCCCCCGCTGCCGCCCCCGCCGCCTCCTCTTCTTATGGCGGCTCCTCCTACCAACAACAGTCGCAGCCAGCTTCCTCCCAAAGCTACTCCGGACCTAATCAAACCTACTCCTCCCAACCTGTCGCTTATATCGGTGAGTTTCCTCCAAACTGTCTCAATTCCCCCCAGAAACCCAAGTGACCACAAAAACTCATAAACATTTTATTCTTCTTCTTCCAGCTCCATCGATCACCTTCCACCCTCCCCAGATCCAGTACTCGCAACCCTCCATCACCTACTCCCACCCCAGCTCGGTCCCAGTTGCCGCACCAGCCCAGCAATCTTCATACTCCGCCCCAGCAGCCGCCCCCTCCGGAGGATACTCCGCTAGCAGCAGCAGCTACAAGAAGAAATAAACTCCTCATCCCCTCCAACTAGTCATTTCAGAACAATGTTCGAAAAATTCCTGTCTCCTCAACCATTCCCCATCTCAAATTCCCGAAAAACTTTATTTTTTCATAAATACCGTCACCATCAATTGTATCGTAAACGCAATTATAAAACTACAATGAAATAAAATTTTACACATTTTCAAGAAAATTTATTAACACAATAATTTATTATTTCTTTACGAAAAAAATGACAAAGTTGATACAAATAAGATAATTATAAAATCTTAGGTATACAATAATATTTTAAAAAGAAAATTCAAAATGTTTGAGAATCTTTTAGCCATAATCCCTATACATTTTCCCTGGATGCTTTTTCCGTCCTTTTTTCCACTTCCTCTGCTCATTTTCCATCGACGACTTTGACCTCTCCTGTCCCCCTTGCCCCCCTTGTCCCCCTTGTTTGCTATCACTTTTCGGCTTATGCTCCAGCACCAAATTCTCATCTTCAATATTTTTCAAAATCAAATCATCCTCCGTTTCTGGCTGGTTTACATCATTGAACATCTGCTCATTCCAGGTCATATTTGTCACAAATTTGTTCAAATCCGTGCCACTTGAATTTGTCGGATGGTTCACATTCGAAGGCGCATTTTGATTCCCTACTGGTGGGGGTGGTTCATCCTCAGCAACTGTATTATTCACAATTCTGGGTGGGATCTTCCTCAACTGCTTCTCCTTCCTTTTATGTGACTTCTCCCTCTTTTTAGACTTATGTTTGTGACGTTTCGTCGATGAATCTTGGTCATCCCCACCGGCAGACATTAGAGTTTTCCCGAGTTCTTTTATTAGCTTGTCACCCGGACTCACGCTACTTGCTCGGGTTTGAATCTCTTTCTAAAAAGAAATTTCATAAAGGAAATATAATTATTTCAAATATTTCCAAATAATTAGCAAAATATCGATTAAATCCATACAGTTGTTTGTCCCACAGCAACGGCCTCAGTCTTTGTCTGTGTTTGAAGTTCTTTCTAAAAAATAAAATGAATATTTTAAAAATCTCTTTATAGGGCTGGTCAAAGATGTGTAGAAAATTTTGCAAATGTATTTTTATATCCAGGATTTTTTTAAAGCTGACCGTTTTCTGATCCAAAATGGCCGCATCCCTACGTGCCTCTACTACATGAACTTTTGAGAAGCCAGGTAATGTGAGGACACCTACAACCAGTGGTATGAATATTGACTGCATCGCTACTACTTCAGTATATTTGGGTATACACGATAACAAATTATTTGTCTCGTTCATCACACCGAAAACAATGGGCATTTGTGTATCACTCTGTGATATGATTTGGATAACGATATTTTTATTATGCTTTGATCACAAAAAAAAACATGTGTCTAAACTCAAGGTCTTATATTTTGCTATAGAAAAATATATATACTTGGTAAAACAGATTTAGATACAAATTATTTTGATAAAAATGTGCCAAATACTTAAATTTTATTTGAAATTTGAGAAATACACTGGGAAACATTTTGGGTTGAACTTTTTTCAAAATATATTTTTAAATTTGATGATGTCCAAATGTTAATTTTTTTCGTTTAGCCTTTCGTCCTCCTCTCTTCACTTGAACTTGAACTGGAGCTGCTACTGGAACTGCTGTCGCCTCGTCCTAATCCGCGTTTAAACCGGTTTGAGGTGTATCCATCATTTAGATAATCTGTTGACCTCCTCACCACAATTTTAGGTGCAAAAGCCTATTTAAAAAATTTGAAAAAATCCAAATAATGTTATATCGCTTATCATATATTTTCTTATATGGAGATTCCAAATCACTTATTTTAACATTATTTGGAGATTAAATATTTAATAATGACCTCAGGCAAAGCGTCCACTTCCGGTGAGAAACAGCAGACAAGTGTTGCCACCATGACGGCCAGAGCACACAACCAGGCTCTCATTTCCGCGTTTTTTCCACGAATTACAGATATTATTTGAATAAAAGAAAAGAAACAATGTGGTAGCTGACGGATCTTAAAGAAAATCACGTAACTTCCTTCACCTCAGCATATATCATTGGTTGGTTACGACAGAGCCTCAATTAGACGAGCAATTAGAAAATTGTGTGAATGTATCATAATCCATCTTTATGATCCCTTTCTTTTACTCTTTTAATTGGACAATTTGGTTGATTAAGAGTTCTCAATGAGTCTGGGTAGATCTCTATGGATTGAAATGGATGATGTATGGATTGGATGTAATCACTCGTTTTAGAGAGAACAATGGGTGGGGCTGTTTATTAAATATGAGCGGAATTAAAATATTTTGTGTTATAAAAGGATATAGAATATTTTAAATATATTTGGGGCATTTGACGTGTGGACAACCCCGTCAGATTAAATAGACGCACAAATATCGTCATTTTAATAGACCTCCGCATTATACTGCTCACGTAACACGTAAAGCTTTCGTCACTCGTGCATTCCATGGTCGCCATTACGGAGACCCACATCCTGTCTATCCATTTAATATATTTGTTCGGGAATACTGTCCCCCTTTAAAAGATTAAGGCGACGGGTTTGAAAGTGTTCTTAAAATGCTGAAACTAGCGCCATGTTTGGTGCTCACAATAACCATTTGGGTGATATTCATGTTGTTTGCCCCGAAACATGTTGAATCACGCCCGCAGCCCCTACCTCAGGTAAAAATAATTGTTTGGGTGGAGAAGATTCTTTAAGACTAAATATATTTGGTTATCTGAGTTTTAAATATTTCTTCAAGATGTTTGGTTCCTTATTTGAAATTATGAAGGGGTCTGGTTCAGGATCGAGCACTCAGAGTTTACCGTTCACTTCCCCAAATGATAATCCGATTAGTCAACTAGGCCGAATGTTAAAAATGGTGGATGACGACAAGGGCAAGAAGAAGAAGAAGTCGAAGAAGAACAAAAAGAAGAAGCCACCAAGTGACGAGGATTCGGACGAGCCTCCACCATCCGATTCTGATGAGTGATTAGAAAGACGCGCATGACGACATAAAAAATTGCGTGATTACCAACTGGATTCTACAAAATATTTTTTGAAATGGCCTTGGAAAAAAAATTTTAATTAACGAACCACTAATTTACATAATATAATATGCAATTAGGAATTTATGGAATACGCTGACTTTCATTTCAAATCAGTCGCTTGATGGTTTTTTCATATTCAATGTAAAAAACGAGTTTAGATCCGAAAAATAAATAAATCTTTTAGAAAAAATATATATGAAAACTTTTATTTCAACGTCTCAAGCTCTTCAAATAAATGTTTTTACTTTTGGTGAGAAAGGCTTATCATCGCTTATCACTCATATTTAATCCGTTTTAAACTCATATTTTGCATTCATTTACATAAAAGTCTTCAGAAATATTTTCTCCGGCTCTTCCGGCGCTTATGGTTAGATGCACAGATTCAGAATCTGCCTCTTTCTTTGAATTTTAACAATTTTCTTTTTATTTCAAAATGTTAGCAGTATTTTGGCATTCACTATCAGCTTGATTCATATGTCTTGCGATAAATCCTAATAATCGACAAAGCACAGAGAACACTATATGATCATAAAACGATGCTCAAGCCAATATTCTGCTGTGACGCTGCTTTGTTCAGATGAAATGGTAAATTGCATCCAAAGCAAGAGCATTTTTTAGGAGCCCAGCTATGTGGAAGAAGGAATGATGCTAATACTGGCTTAAGCGTGTGTAAACTGCTTTATTGAAATATTTCCTTACTTTCCAGAAACGTATTCTGTTTCGTGATTAAACAAGCAAACACTGGTCAATAATTAATTCATAATAGTTCATTAGCTCAAATTAGTTTCAAGAATAATAAATTGATGAAGAACTCTCATTAACAATGCGGAATTTTTAAAGTAAGCAATGATTTCCATTACATGCTCATCAATTTGCATTTTCAAACATTTCTTTCCTAATAGTTGTCATCTGCTTTTAATTATCATTTAAAAACTGTCCATATTTCGTTGAAGTTGTGAAGTGAAGTAATCAATATGCAGCATGTATGAAACATCTTTAGCGTAGACCTATGCTATACCTGTGTACGATTACAGTTAAAACTTATCTCGACTTAAAGTTGATGGAAAGGGGGTTTGTGTACACTGAAAGCATCAATTTATTTAAGGGGATTCGGGGTTGGAAGTGGAAGGTAAACGGCTATGAAAATGCTTTCTAATGATACTTTACATGCTTTATATGGTGATTACGCAAAACTTGGCTGTTACAACGGTTTCTAACGGTTGCAGTTAACCGATAGCTCTGTAGGTCTGTATCGACCAATAGGTTTGACCTTTCAAAATAAAAGATTTATCATAAAACACACACGTGTGTAGCAGTCAGCTAGTACAGGAAACAGCTATCAATCCATTCTACATGATTTTTTATTATAAAAATAAGCTTTAAATGGAACATGCTTCATTTATGAACCGTATTTCATGCTAATTATTCGTCCGTGTGTGTTACTGATGCAGTTATATATTTTCACTCGGAGTCTTGCTGAAAGAAAAGTTGAGTGATCAAACGTGATTTCAAATTACCCCATAAAACTTCTACTCTCTCTCTCCAGAACCCAATCTTTCATCAATCAATCATAATTTTTCGGTATGGTGCAGTGCCCTCCTACGAAATTATAATATTAAGCACTATAATTAACTTTACTACATATTTTGCAAGTTTCAAATACTTTCTGTGTGAATAACCAGAGCTGATTTGGATTTGGATCCCAAAGAGTAAAGCCATACCCAACCGCTATTTACAGATTTATCAAGAAAACGCAAAAGACAAGCTTTTTCAAAACAATTATTCATTTATTTGAAGTTTCAAGACTAAAAACATCAGCCTTTTCAATTTTTTTTTTCACACACTTTTTTTTAATCTAAATTACCTATATTATTTATAAAGTATACATTCATAGATTAAATTAAACTATACCTACTACATAAAATCATCTTTACAAAGCAAAATCATCATCATCACCACATCTACTAAGAAAAAAAACTGGAATAACAATTTTTTTTTATAAAGTTGAACAGCAAGTTGTAAAATTCAATAGATAATTATTATAATAATAATGTTAAGTATTCTCCCCCACTTCTCCTCCCCACCAATTTCACAATAATCGCTAATCATACATTTCAATTCTCAGAATACAGTTTCTTCTTCCTTCATTGTAATCTTCACAGTTTAAAATATTTAATTGAGGTAATACCAACCGACAAAATTGGAGCGCAGTACTCTCTCCGACATTTAATCTTTTCTGCTGAACAGTTGCATTTGTAAATCTAAACGTAATTAATAATTATTATGCACAGTTTTGACAAATATATTTACATGCAAGCCATGACACTAAATTGATGACAAGACAAAAAATCAAAACCGGATCTTTTCCACTCAAACTAGCAAAAAGAAATACTATTAGTTAATTGGTAGGTAAATTAAGTTACAATTATAATTATATTTTTTACACTTAAAAATAATTTAGTAACAGTTGATAAAAATGGATATAGAGACATTGACATTTGAAGAGATGTTTTTTGGAGTGTTTTGAAGAAGAAGAAAAATAAAATTATTTGAAAGTGGTCGGCGGATATTTTTCTTCCAAAAAAATAATTACTAAAACTACTTAGTTTTCATCTTCATCTTATCGATGGCGCCTAGCCGCTGGAGTAAAGTTGGGTGGGAGTGGTGCCATGCCGAGTAGAGCGAATCTGACACGGGAAATCCGAGGTTATCTTTGTTCAGCTTGATCAACGCCGACTTCAAGTGGTTCCCGTACCCGAGATCTGCAGCGAAAGCGTCCGCTTGGAACTCGAACAGACGACTAAGTACATTCATCAGATAACCCATGGCGGTGTTGAATATCTGGAGGAGGAACTGGAGAACGATGATAAGCCCTAATAAAATCGGCATCTCTTTATTAGCTGAGGTCTGCTTGGGAAAGCCGAAGGCTTCGTAGAGGGCCGAGTTCCTGTAGAAGAATGCGAACAGGCAGAAAATGATGAAGAGATTTGCCTGAGAGATGACAATATTCTTGACAACGTGGTTCGGCTTCCAGTGACCCAGCTCGTGACCCAAAACGGCTTCAATTTCTTCATCGTCACAGCCCTTCTCCTCTTTGGGGGTGTCCTCCTCCTTGGTAACGAGTGGTTCGGAGGTTGACTCCTCCTCCTTTTTCTCCTTGTTCTCGGACACGTACCCTTTGATAAGGGTGTCATAAAGGACGATCCGTTTGTTGTTGAAGAATCCGTAAAGATAAGCGTTCGAGTGGGCGGAACGCTTGGAGCATTCGACGACATAGAGTTTCGTCAGAGGGAAGGAGATCCGAGCTGCCAAAGCCTCAATTCGGGACCTGAGAGGACCTTCCTTCAGGGGCGTGTACTTATCGAAAAGGGGGGCGATCAGCATCGGGTAAATGGTCATGAGGAACATGAGGACGATGAAGCAAAAGACCCAGAGCCACACGAAGAAGTACTGACCTCCAGCTTGCACGATTTTGACAATGAGACCAACGATCGGGGAAGTGATCACTATGGAGACGATGATCTTCTTGAAGAAATCCTTGACGAAGAAGCCGAATGTCTGGTTGTTGAAGCCGTGGCGCTCCTCCAACACGAAGGTCGAGTAGATGGAGAGGGGCAGACCGACAATGTTGTTGAATCCCATGGCCAGAATGGAGAAGCAAATGGAGCGCCCGATTTCAGAGTCCCAGGAGGACGGCCAGTAGCCAAAGAGGGAGAGCATGGGGCCTGTGAGAACCCATCCTTTGTACAGACCTTCGTAGTGGAGCAGGGCCTGAAACAATGATAACCAAACAATTAATTGCTGTACTAAAATGACAAGTAGTTGACATAATTAAGTTAATCATGATTACCGTCAGAACAATCATCCCATAAAATTCAGAAATTATGGTGAAATTGTTCTTATCGATTCCATACAGCCGAGCCTTCTCGAACGTCTCCATTGTCATGTGGTTGTTCAGAGCGGAGGGGATCTTGTTCTTGTTTTCAAAGTAGACTTTCCGCTGTTCCAAAAACAAACAGAAAAATTAATTATCATCCTTTCACTCCTCATTTAAATGACATTAATTATTTAATTGCTGTTTTAACTACTTAATTACCTGTCTAATACACAAATAGAGTTCGAAAACATACTCCACCCAGATGCAGACGATAATCGTCCAGTAGATCTTGACCGGATTGAAGGACTCGAAGTAGTCCTGCAGGTGCTGAATCTCCGCTCCCAGACCCATCTTGGCTCCTCCTCACCTCTGACCTCCTCCAAAGACTCAAATGACAACTGAAAATATTTAAATTACAACCCAGTTAAACCCTAATTAACTAATTATTCGAATCATTAGGAGCTGACATGAAACAATTAAAAAATTAACTACAATCAAACCAAAACAGCTGACTACCTTCTTCACACGCTGAAAAACCACCAATCCAGAATCCCAGCAATTTTTGACGATTTCCGAACAAATCCGATATTCTCGAACCCCCCAACTTACAGCACAGATCCCTCCACAGATACTTTAATTGCCAATTAGTTTAATTGCAGATTATCCCAATTAATTTGGAGGTTTAAGAGGAATGAGGAAAATTGCAGAAAAAATTGATGATCCAACTCCCCCTACAAAATCACTAATCGGCTATTCTTGAGAGTAACCTCAATACAGAAATTTACAGCTAATTAGCAACTTTAATTGTTAATTAATTATGCAAACTGGCCATAATGATAATTAGATTGACAATTAATGACAGTAGTGGACTTGGACTGCTTGTTTTCCTTTTCATCCGAGCTGTGATCGGCTGGACAATTTTTGTGGGGTCCTCCATACAGCACAGGTCCACCTACAAATCCTCCACCCAATCTAACCTTGCCCCAATCTTGAGGGCGGGATCCTCCAAAAATTGGAAACGTTGCTTAATGACCAGCCCCTTAAACCCTTTTCTCTATAAAGTGCACCGTAATCGCAAAGGCAGTTCACAACCGCCGCATTATCCAGAATGGTATCACTTTGCCCCTCTCAAATCTCACAAAAGCTTGGCTAAACCATGCCAGGGGAGAGATTTCCGTGGGAAATTTGAAATTCTCGGTTAACATAAGCAGTATAGCAGCTTGAGAGAGAGTTGAGGAGAAAGCCGCTCACCCAGATTACCAGCCAGCTCGTAAATTTTTTAAAAACAATCAATTAAAAATTTTAATTGTTGAACAATTAACTTTAATTGCCCATACAATCATTAGGGTTATCAGCTGTTTTAGGAGGCAGTTAAGTTGGCGGTTAAAACCCGACGAGAGAGAGAGGAGGAGGAGCTCTAGTCTTTCAGGTTGTGTTGTTGTTTTTTGGAGGGGGTGTGGAGGGATGCTTGGAGGAAATATCTAGTTTAATTGCTAATTAAAATAGGTAATTAGGGTTTTAATTAGGGTTTGAAAGAATGGGAATACGAGTGGTTAGAGGAGCCAGATTTGTAGAAGAAAAAAGCTTTAAAATTTGTGATTTTTTGGAGGGAGGATTTGGAGGGATTGAAGAAGGAGGGAGGGGAAAGCAGTACAAAAAGGAGGAGCCGTGGGGAGGGGATAATTTGGAGGAGGTGGAGGAACTCATCGAGAAGACTGAAAAGTCAATAAGAATAGAGAGTAGTTAAGTTTTAGGTAGGGTTAAGGATTTTACAAAACTGCCAGTTTAGTATTTTGTCGCGTGGAGTTAATTGTAATTAAAATTGAGTCAGTTATAATCAACTAGTGATCATGGAGGTGACGAGTGAGAGTAAGTTAATTATTGTCTTAATTGTGCTAATTATTGTGTGTCATTTTGTAACTGAACTGATTTTAATTGTGTTGCTAATTTTGCAGATTTTGATGAGCTCCTCCCCGAGATCTTGGAGGCGATCCAGAACTGCACGTTTATCGCTGTTGATGGGGAGATGACGGGGATCCACCTCTCAGACGAGAAGGAGAACTACTTCGATTCTGTGGAGGACCGCTACCGGATGCTCCTCGCCAACTGCAACAATTTCCTGCTCGTTCAGTTTGGGATGGTGTTGTTCTTCTATGACGCCTCCAAAGATGAGTTCAACCACAGGGCGTACAACTTCTATGTGTTTCCGAAGCAGGTGGCGAGCTCCTCCCCAAATGTGAGGTTT
>JAQIXX010003215.1:0-20677 GCA_034700605.1 Willowsia nigromaculata
AGGAGGATGGATAGGATGACGCTGCTGCTGGCAACAAAGGTTCTGTTGGTATCATGGTAACATGCATCACAGCTACACGCATACATACAGCCTGAAAATATCACAAATACTGGTTTTGTATTTGTATGCTTTTATCAAAATGAAGAAGAAGCCAAGCCAACCATCAGCCACATCTTACCTGTATTTTTTACCTTGCTCCACACACCTGTAATTACCTTATAGCTTGCTTTAGATTCGCAATCAATCAAGAAAATATTGCAAGTGTGGCTTGTATTTGATGTGGATGATTACACGAAGGACTGGGCTGAACCTGCACCACTCAACAATAGTAGGGATTGTGGCTTCTTTGTAAAAGAATGAATTTCATGTTGCATTTGCGAAAAATGCAGAAGATCGAAACAATACATGCTGTTGATATTAAATGAGATGATGAGACTAGACTAAGCACATGTTTAGGATAAGGCATATCATTCTTAGTTAGGCACAGTTGTCTGCAGTCTGTCAGTTGAAAAATGCAAGAGAAGTGAAACTTTCTCAAATGGTTTTTTTGCAATCTGCAATAAAAGAATAATTTGCTAAACAAGTAGAAAGTTAGCACATCAATGACTTTTTTCTTATTATAATTAATTAAGCATCTTCATTTGACTTGGCATTTTATCAGAACAAGCAATACATCATCTTCAAAAGAAAGAAAAAAGCTTTAAAAAATTTATCTCAAAACATTTTTGACCAATGGCATTTTATATTTTGCAATTATCCCTTTTGGTTAGTTAGAATTACAGGAGTTGTGTGGAGTGTGGAAGTCTGCACTTTGTCGGAAATGCAAAAAGTATAGCGTTATCAATGCTCATGTTCAAACATTTTTTGGTTATATAACCGGCGTGCTGCTCCAAGTTATCTCAAAGGATTTTCTGCTACTTACAGTGCAGTAGTGGATTAGCTTTTATGGCAGTATCCATTCATGGTTAAATTTTATTTTTAGAACACATCATGTCTCACAGCAAATAAGCTATTGCATCATTTTTTCATATATATTGGACAAATACCGGTGTTCCGTTGGTAGTACCAAAGTAGACAAAAACGCTGAAAAGGACAACTTTTTTTTGCTTTCCAGATTTACACCGTCCATAGTTTAAAAAATTGTGTGGAAATGTGTAAAGTTAACGTGACTATTAAATACAGCAATTACTTGAGAACTATTGTAAGCTGACCATTTTGAAATAGAGGAATATTCAATATGGAAAGTACAAGAAGGCTTTTAGATGAGTCTCCGTCGGCCTCAATTTCACAAAACGAATCTCCTCCCGTTAAGAAGTATTTGGGGTTTTCCAGAAGACAACTCACTTTTATAGTTACTTATGGGCTGTATAATGTGTTCAGAGGAGTGTATATACTTATTGTTGGCCCATTTTATCCACCTGAGGTAATGCAATCCAAGTCATAATTTCATATTAAAACGTGTTAATGGAATTTCTAATTCAATGGCATACAAATGCAGTCAGAGTAATCGTGACTTTTTATTTCCTAAAGGCATCTGGAAGAGATATTAGCACCTCATTAATTGGGCTGGTGATAGGAGCATTCAATTTGGCAGCATTCTGCTCTATTCTTTTCTACGGAAATATTTTTGTGAGTGACACAAGGTACACTGATTTATTAAATAATTTGCGTGGTCTAATTTCGTTTACATCAAGAAATTTGCGCATTTTCGTCTTTTATAAAAATATAAAGTAAAAAATATTTGAAAAGGAAGATAAACAGAAAGTCTTAATACCAAAGTATAAGCAATTTGTATGATTGACATAGCGACTGGACTCCAGACAACCAGACTGACAAGACATGCTTGGTTTAACCTCCTGAAGTAAAACTAATCTATTTATAAATATGACAGATAACATGAGGCTGTCATAGATAACAAAATGGACATCAGTATACGTAAAGAAGTAGAATCATGCCTGACTTTTAATATATATTATGAATCAGTAAGATTAGTTTTACTTGCTACTAATTAGTAAATGAAAGATTGGAACTGTTTTCGTGTTTAAACATCTTTATGAATGTGAAATGAAACTTTTCAGTAATTAACGAAAACTAACGTCATTATGGAGGCCTATGAAAAATGCAGTAACTAAATTAATTAAATATTTTTACGTACAGATACCAAGATTTGGACCACATCGTGTTATAATTCTCTCGACAATTGTTACCACCATTTGTGCAACTTTATTTGGGTACATAAATTAGCAGCTATATTATTTTTCTTTGGTATCTGAGGTCTTGATATTATTGCAAAATTTAAGAAATGCATTCCATCAAGAATATTTTATTTCATTCATTTTCAGTTGCATGGGATTTATAAGGGATCGTACAAGTTTTCTAGCTGCATCCTTTGCCTTAAGACTAATAGGAGGCGCTGGAGACGCAGGCTTCTATCCCGCGGCATATGCTATATTTGCCGCTGAATTTCCGGAGCTAGTATCTACAACAATAGTAAGTTTCAGTTCTAAACATTAAGCATAAAATATTTGATGGTTTTACGAGCATTGGGTTAAATTTGATTCCAAAACTCGTGCTCCATATCATATAACATGTCCATTCTGTAAAATCACATATCTTTTTCGTTTAATCCACGCAGAGCCTTTTCGAGATTTTCTTTGGAATTGGTGCCATCTTTGGACCCATTGCCTGCGGTCCTTTAATAGATGTAATGCAATAATATGCAAAAGTTTTTAATACACATACTAAATATTTTTAATTACTATTACTCATGGTGCATAGTTATGATTTTCATCTGGTGTCTTTTAACCCCAATAGCATATAGGTTTCCAGTGGACATATATTTCTGTTGGAGGATGCCTTTTATTATCATCGTTACTTATTTTACTGGTGACACCGGAACCACGACGTACAAGCTCCACAGATGGGGTTGCTCGTATTTCTGAAGATAATCCACGCATTTCCAGCACTGAGGATGTTAGTAGCCTTGGATATGTAGCGCTTGTAAGAATGCCGTCCATACAATTTGCAATCTTGTGCTTGCTGTCCACTGCATCCAGTATTGGTTTTATTACTGGCACGTTACAAGTTCATCTTAAGCAGGTAACCAAATTATAATGTTTATGACAACAATATTTTAAATTTTGAATCGTTTAAAACCATATCTCGAGACGAATTAAAAGTTGTCGACAGTGTGGATTAGTTATGTGTTTTGTAATGGAAAGCACAATACTTGATATCTTATTTTAGTTTCATCTGACTTCATTGCAAGTTGGAGCAGTGTTTAGTGTGACTACTGGAATATACACTGTTTCCAGTTTGGCATGGGGCCAATTCTCTGACAAATTTCGATGGAATAAAATTGCCATTATTGCCAGTGGATCTGTACTTATTGCTGTTGGGTTTACTATGCTTGGACCGCTAAGCTTTGTCTTAGGAAATCAGTATGAACTGCACATTATTAAAAATGTTCTGTATTATTCGCATTGATTTCGTTTACGAATGAAGGCAATAATTCGCAAAGTAATTTATGCTGCTTGATTTTCTTTAAACAATAAATTGCAGGTATTTATGGGCCACATTAGCTGGTCTTTGTCTTCATGGTGTTGGAATAGGATCATCAATTATTGTGTCTTTCTCTTATGCGTCGGACTCTGCAATGTAATATTTGGTTTTTATACTCTTGTTTGTATCTTTCTTGTTTTAAATCACGATACTTGGAAATGCTACGAAAGCTCCTATATATTCTGGATCATAATAATTGTCAAATTTGCAGTAAGAGAGGATTTCCTGATACCACCACAACCAATGGTCTAGTTTCTAGTATTTTGGCTCTGCCATTTGCTCTAGGCAACGCTTTTGGACCTGCTGCCTCTAGTGCTCTCTTTGAAGCTGTTGGCTTTCAGTTTGCAACGTTCTCTGTTATCGGAATGTCCTTCATTGTTGTAAGTGCAGCTTTTCGAGTCGACAATATACGCCAGAATGGAAAACTACAAAGCTATATGTTTTAATTAACAGATTTTGTCAGCAGTCGCACTAATTATATCCAAGAAAGTGAGCCGTGCACGTCAACAGGTAGAGAATGCGAGTTGACGATTTTTCTAGAAAGCAAATCGCACTGCGCCGGGATCGTGCTCCAGTTCTCCCAAGGAAGGTTTCAGTTTTACCAGTTAGCTTGTTATTGTGACGTGTATGGATTATTTTATGACTTCGAATAAAAAATAATCGCACAAAGTTTTTGCAAAATAGGATTTACTCCTAACGAATTAGTCAATTATTATTAAAATAATCCGTTGAATACTTTTCCAAGGAAAATTTTTAATTGTGTCGCGCATACACTGTATTTTAGGAAGACAAAGCTCAGCCTTATTGGAAATCAACATGCCAAAAGTGAGGCTGTAGTAGGATTTTTCGTTACTCATGTTTTAGCCTTTAGCACAGCATTTCTTTGTATGTACATAATTCGGTTTTGCAATAACATCCCCAACTCTATGCTCGAGTGGAATCCAAATCCAATGCTTTCATCGACAGTGCAGCTCTTATTCCAAAAAAACAACTAGCCAACCTCTCCAATTTCCATTTTATCCTCCTTCGTGCTTCCTACCCAGTACAAACAAGCAGATTCACCTCCACTGCCGCTCAGTCTCCGTTTTGAAAGCCAACGGAACAGAGTGTTCTCCTCGACTACTAACCTCCATATATTCTTTCGCTGTGTGATCCAAAAGGAAACTCATAAAGTGAACCCTGTGTAGCATATAAAAAGATTGTGTAAATTCTTGGATATACATAAGGCTGGCAGAGAAAGTGGTGAAAATATTAGTAAGCCCCTTACTTACCCTCACGTAGTCTCACATTCCACCGACAAAAAAAAACAGAATTGCCATCATCTCAACAGAACAAGCTGTCCGCAGCACAAAGTATGCAGTTCTTATTTTATCCCATTTTTTGTGTCCAGTGACACGTACTATATTAAAAGGTACGATTGAAGTAAAATAACTTTGTACTGTTCACAATTGTGCTTTTCTTGTGCGACCATCTCATCAAAAAAGCATTTAAAATTTACGTTTCCTTTACGCGACACACGTTTTCTCATTACTCAGCACAAAGTAAGGGTCGCACAAACACAAAAAGGTAAGAAACGTGATTGTTTTCTGTAATATTAATTTTAGTGTAAGCATTCTCGCTAAACAGCCTTCAGAAAATACATAACAGCATCCCATTTTTACTCGAATATCTTCCAAAATATTTTACTCTCTTCATGACGACAACAGTAAAAATATCCCCTCTGCGTATTCAGTTTAAAATGGTTGAAGGAGACTTGATCATTCTTGTGTGTGCACGTTACTGTTAACCTGTAAGAGGACAGGAGTGAAAGCTTAAAGAAAAAGAACCTTTTTAAGAGCAAGTCAGAAGGACTCTCGGTTTAGCTTTTAAAAGAGAAAGACAAAAATCCGTCATCCTTTTTCTCCGCACTCTATATTCAAACTTGATATCTTAAATGTTTAGACACAAAATTGTTTGTAAGACAAAGACACATACTAAGCCGTTACACAATGCAGTTAAGATAACAGGAAGAATATGTATGTGTGCAGGACTGTATCATGGTAGACAAGACAGGCTTGAAAGGAATCATGATGTATTTAGAATAGTCCTTTTCCTTTCTTTATTCAAGTTTCCTCCATAACTCTAAATAAGTGGCAGTTTTCCCACTTGAATATTTCTGCATGAGATGACACACCTAATAGTCCTAATTCCTAATGTAATCAACATCACTCTTTGTTATTCTTTTTTATGACATGGTAAACTCATTCTACAAGACTCAAAGATTAGTGGAGAAACTCAGCTCTAGTAGTATACAAGGGGCACTTGTCTATTTGTTAGGAAAGCGTGAGAGTATGATGTGTGCGCCACGGGGATGCAATTAGTCCGGGAGGGAATTCAAAGTTATTTGACACAGGAAGGAAGCAGTACATTACTCACAAATTTGCTGAATGAGGAAAGGTTAACGAATGTGAGAAGCTGTGTTGCAGAATACAGGAGCGCACACGCGATGAGGGAGAATATCTTGGGAGAATACATTACTTAATGCAGATTTAAGGAAAATCAGTGCAGTGCACGTCATTGTCTATTATATAAATAGAAACTTGATGGAAATCCTATCCATTTGTCTTACCCAAAGCAATATCGAAATTGTATAGCAAATGCCATTAACAAGAGAATTACATTTTCATGGAGACAAGTGATACACAATATATATCCCTTTACTTTTCCAAGAGGTGAATCTGACTAAAGTGAATGAGAACATGTCCATCCACGAATGTTTTCACGACACAGTAATAACCTTGCACGAAGCTAGATAATAAGTCGGTAGGGAAACAATCAAAATTGTGTTTTTATAAAGTATTTTTGGGAACGGTTATAAATGGAAACCATTTAATAACCGACTGAAAGGGTTTTAGTTTTAGTATTACTAATTTTATGGTTGGTACTGTTGGTAGTGTAGCTTAACTATAGCCTACAGTGAAATATGAAGTATTTCAGAATTTAAAACCTTTCATTATGCCAGAAGTTTAGATTGTTTGTGATCTTAAGTCATAGAGAGGATCATTAATGTTGGTTTATAGAAAACATGAACACTAAAGTCGGTTAAAATTTATGTGGGTGTTTGGCTTTTTGAAGATGAATTTGGTTGGAATCTTTTTTATGATTGACTAGACTAATTGGAGTCGGCAAACTAAAAGAAGTAAGCTGATTGTAAAAAATGGTAGATATTATCCTTTATAAAAAGGCGAATTTTCTACCACACAGTTACCACTCAAGTAGGCTCTTATATTGCAATATAACTTGTTTTACTTTCGATTACATTCACTATTTGTATGTAGGTAATATTTTACTCTGTGTATATATTAAATGATGCGATTCATCTATCGTAACTGGGCTTTAGATCAAATATCATGCAAACATTTAAAAATTCAAAATATTGTAGCTCCTAATAATCAAATAAAAAACAAGGCATCATGCTCATTCCGGTTCATTTTTGTTTCCATGCTTTTCTATTTATTATTGCATAGTAAATATAAAGCTAAGCTGTGACAGTACAAATTTAATATCTCGTAGGTTCGTTGAAGTAAATTGAACGAGTTGTTATTATTATTATTAGTGTTAGAGTTACTTTTCGTCTCATGAAAATGCAGAATTTCTGAATGTTGTAGCAAGTGAGTGGAGCATCTAAATTCAGCCACGACTCACATTTTTTATGCTGGCTTACAAAGTAACTGTCACACCACGCCCAACAATTACTATCTTTTTTAGTATCTGAAAATGTAAATTTTCTGTCAACGACAAAGAGATGGAGATAACATCACAACACAATGCTACTGAGAGAACTCAAAATTCAAAATTTACAACTACAAGAGATGCACTAGTCGAACGTTTGGAGTTTCATGAAATGTTTGAAAGGTTACATAATATATACTCTTAAGAATGAAAAGATTTTTCGTCTGTGTCAACAATTGCATTTCAAAAAGTTATTTTTACTTTTCTGAAAAATGATTTTGAAGTGATGTGCTGAAGTACAAAGCTATTGGTCCATTTCCTTGATAGAAAGCAAATTATTTAATATTATTAAACCGCCTCTGTATATTGGTTCATCTGGTCATTGTCAGTGATGATTTTTAGCTCAAGAGACTTCGTCATGATTTTTAGCTCAAGAGACTTCGTCATGATTTTTAGCTCAAGAGACTTCGTCCTGAAAAAGTTGAAAAAGCTCCATTAATTGTGCATTTTCCTGATATTCGTATACTTACGATTAGCAAACTTGTAGTTTTCATTATGGATCGATGTGACTTTATTACGCCGCTTTCGCAGAAAGCAAGTATTGACTTTACATATCATGTTTGTCTGTCTGTCTGTCCGTCACGATAACTCCCGAACGCGTGGACCGATTTCGCTGAAATTTGGTATAGTGACCCCATAGGGCCTAGGAAAGAACCCTATTGATTTTCAGCCAAATCGGTCAACCCCTTCCCCCCAGGGGTCAGGGGTCATCAACTTTTTCAAATGACAACATATGGCATGTGATACGTCATTCGAACGGTCTTGACGAGAAAATCATTTTCCCATAATCAGTTTTTGCGTACAAGGCTCCCTCTGGCGGGAATTGCAAAAACATGACCTTCATCACGACTTATCGTCGTCGAACAAAATCAATATCGTCATGAATCATATTTCATGATCATTATTGATCATTATCATCCTAATTTATACAATAGCGGCGTCACTATATCGTATTTGCAGCGGTTTATTTAGAACACGTTGATGCCTCGTTAGTTTACAAATCAACACTCATCAGAGTATCAGTACGAGCTGTAGGTAAATTTTCGTGTTTATGCAATAAACTGCCAATCATAACAAGATACCAGGCTGGATGGTCTTTCACATTTTCATTTGCTTATAGATGAAATACCTAATAATAACACTACTAATTATCTCCAAACTTATTTAATATAGCAATCCAAACAAACCTTTACTATTACATTCTATACCTCTTGAATCCAATTTATAAAAATGGAAAATTGGACGATTCGTTTACTCAACTAGTTTTGTAACAATTCCTTCAGGCAGGTACATTGATTGTAAACCATGCTTGTAGAGATTCGCACCCTGTATTTGATGACGATGATCAGGTCGAGTTGAACAGAAATGCGTTTGCTCAACTGCCTCTTTTCCGTTTGATGTAGCTACTACATTGCATAATTTATCGAGATTATGAAATGTAGTACCTATATAATTATTGAAATGTACACATTATCGAGAGTGTAAACTATCAAATACGTAATACATACGCAAGAACGCAAGTCATGTTTTACCGAACAGTGGCATCCTTCCTTTTGCTTCAAATCATCAGCATGATGTAGGTTCATTCCAAATTAAGTTTGTAACTCTTTTTATCAAGAGTTTCGTAGGATCTTTGATTAGAGCACCTGATATACTACTGTGCACTCGAAGATTTCTATCGGTAAAGCCCGGGAACAAGCCGACAGCATCAAATGCAAATGCACACGCAACTTGGAATAAATTTCTCCATGTACAAAGCATTACCTGAAATGTATGTTATATTTTGTATATATATCGCTATCATACAACACTTACGTTTGAAATGAGAAAGAGTGGGCTGAACTGCGAAGGTGTTGCTTATCCTGTGAATTACTGAATTTTTCCTGTTCTTTCATCACTTCGTCTAGTAAATTTCGACTTTTGTTAAGACCCTTTTGGCCGCAGGGCAAAATAAAGGAAGAAAAAAATATATAGGGTGCTATATTTCCATTGAGAAGAAAATGCAATAGGAAGAAAAAAGAAGAGCAGACAACAGAAGAATGAAAATGAAAAGGAAAGTAGGACTGTTTTTGTTGAAAAATAGAGAGGAAGAAACTTTATTAGGATACCATTCTTTTTTTCCTTTCTTCTCAACAGGACTATTCTTACCATTTCCTAGAGTCCAAGTGCCTTATTTAATCTGATGATCAATCATTTTTTCAGCTCTTCCCATTCCAACTTATTTACCTTACTGTATATTTTATACAACTACTTATTCTAAAGTGTATACCTACACAACTACTTTTTTAATCTGATTTGGGAGGAAGCTCTTAAAATATATTTTCCCTTTGTGTAGGTAGAATTTATATCCGTTATACTCTTCATTTATAATTATCGTGTTTCACATTTCAATCTCGTTAAAAACTTTTGAAAAGTACTGCATCAGAATCCCAGAAAATGTTGGTTTATAAGGCTATTTATGTTGCCATTTTCTTTCATCCTCACTCATCGATCTCATGCATGATAAGCCCAGCTTACTGTGATCACTTCTCCGACTGTTTTGTATAGTTTAGTTGCAGTTTGGTATAGTCTTGTATCATCCAAATTAATATCTATTCCTATTTTTGCCATTTCTATTACAACAAGGCTGTGAAGGCCCTTCGTAATAATGGGGATTTCTTGGCTAAATGAAGGCTGGAAGTACGTATATATCTTCTATTGGAGAGAGGAGATTTGGAGAATGAGTATTATTATTGATCTTCCAACCGCATGACTAGATTTAAATTGAATGTATAATAACGATTCAGTTTTATTGCTCTACTTTTGTAAAATTTCGTAGAAATGTTTTTACATTTGTTTAGATTTTACAACTATTCTTAAACAAGTCTGGAACAAGTTGATCTGCTGAGTGAGGAAAACTCCGACTAAGATACTAAAGCCAATATTTTTGTTCTTGAGCATAATATAACCTTTGAAAACGTGAGATGAACAACAACCAAGTTTTTACTAAGAAAAACTATCCCATTTCCGGTTACTATCCTTTCTACCCACATCTTTCCAATCTAGTTTATCAATAAAATATGGATAAATAAGTACATATATTTCTGCGATTGGGGAATAACATGACAGGTTCGTAGGCAGTTGGCGACATATGGGAAAACGAAAAGAAAATTGTATGCAAATACTTAGAATACACAAATAGATAATCTGACGGCCAACCGAGCTTTTGATACGATTCGCACAATTTATACCTTTGTGAACTGTACTCACTTGAGAAGAAAAATGAACATTTGTATATGCTTCTTTCTTTCTATTTGTCGATTTGCCCTTCAGGCTTCAGGGTTTCCATGCACAAAGTGGCGAGGGCCATTTTTCTTCTTCTTTTGCCATGAAAGTCATAATGGGATTGAAAGAAACTATCAAGCAATTTTTATTTGTGATGGGTTTCATCAGAATCATGTAAGGTGTAATGTCAAAGATATGCGGGAGTGGGAGGAAAGCATAAATGCTTTATGTGTTTTGTCGAGTTTCTGGATACTGTGGTTAACTGCAAGGCGGGCCTCCACATATGCGGACATGGAAATTCTTACAAATGGCTCGGAAGCACGAATTTTGCCATCCCTGGTGAACCTGAAAAATCCCTTGTAAAACCCTTCCCTGATCCGAAACGAAATCCCTGATTACCCCATACAAATCTCTGGCGAGTCCAAAAAACCCTGAAAATTCACTAAAATTTCGTCGAAAATCCCTGATTACCCCAAACAAATCCCTGGCGAGTCCAAAAAAACCCTGAAAATTCACTAAAATTTCGTCGAAAATCCCTGATTTCCATCAAAAATCCCTGATGAGCAAAAAAAAAACAACGGGTCCGCCGAAAACACCCTGTTTCTTCGGAGAATTGCTCACCAAACTGGTAATAGATCCCTGATCAGCAAAAAACCGGGTCCCTGGTCAATACAAAATCCCTGATACTAAAAATTAAATCCCTAGGAGCACCGCTTCCGTGCTCCGTAAGAATTTCCATGTCCGCACAAATGTATGAACAACTTAAGGAAGTCCAATTTTTCAGAAAATATCCATGTTTACCAACAACATAATCGGCTTCATCGCAGCAAAAGTATCACTCTGTAGTGCGGTGTCGAGTAAACTGCCTAAATAACACGTAGCCCGTCAAAAAAGAAATAAAACCGTGAGTGTATGATGAGTGAGTATGAGCCCAGTAGCCCAATAAATTATTCAGACTTTCTCTTTCCTACCTGCTTTCTCTTCTCCTCATTTCGTGTCTTTCTGTTTATTCTTGTTTCAGATTATTATCACATCAAGCAAAATTATAGTACATTACGTCTATTCTGGCACTATAATTTCTTCTTTTGAGGCGTTATACACAAGAAATCTAGGTAATAATATATTGGAAGTGTGAGTTCATTCTCTTTTGCGTTTTCTCCTTCAGTTGTGGTTATTCACTCAAATCGTAGTTTACCCTGTTTGGTTTCATCTATACTTACTCAATGGAAAAAGTCATAAATGGAAAATTTTGAGAGATCTCTTAAAAGGTATTGCTTCCACATGTATACTTTTGAGAGACACGTGACTATTGGGAGAAATTAGGTACATTAAGATTCCAATTTGTTAAAATTTAGAAATTGTTGATAATAACTGACTCGCTCAAATTCGCCGTCCTAATCAATGAGCACTGCACTTGTCTTCCACCCCATTAACCCCTCTCTTCTTCTACGATAAAATATTTTCCTTCTCAACCAAAATGAACTACTGTAGTTTCTTCATTTGCTCTTCATACTCAGTCACAAAGATCAGTTGCACGATACTTCATTCTTCGTGCTTCTATTTAAAAGAGTTTAAAAGGGTTTTACTTAGTAATGTATATTCAGGTCAGATCATCAGAGGCCAGATGAAACGTGTTTAAGAAATATGCTACAATGATTTTCATTTGCACACAACTTTGTTTTCTTCTCGACTTTTTAGCCTTCCAATTTTATTCCACAACTTCTGGCCACGATTCACTCTTAGTCTTGGAATTGCAGTATGGCCATGTAGCGAGAATGATGATGTTGATTGATGATGATAAGTGATGAATTTTTAAGCGCTATACGTGTAACTTGTGAGTGGTGAGTGCATGCCACTTTCTCTGTTTCGTAAGAAAGTGCTCCAACCATCTGAGTATGAAAAAAAGATTCTTTTTGCACAGGGTTCTCATTCCTTTCATCGTCAGTTCCTCGAAATTAAATCTTTCCATCAACTTTAGCCTTGCGTACATCCTATACATCCGAAACACATAGGTACGAATTTCTTCCAGCTCAATTATCTCTTGTTTACATTTCCCACTCATCAGAAATTGTATTAATAATATGGGTTTGTCTCGACGTGATCTGCGTTTTCACTCACGTCATCACTCACAGCAGACATGCAGTAAGGTAAATAATATACATATTGTTCACAGCCAAAAAACTCGAATAGACTAGAACTTTGTACTTGAGGGAGCTCCAAAAATCTAATCAACCTGTGTCACTCTCTGAGTGAGATCCAAGAATTCCGTCCACCAGAGAAAGTTCATGAGCATGAGTACTTTCCTATGCACTATTTAACACATGGTACAATGTTAAGGGTAAGTTGTAGATGCTCCTAGGATAATTCAAAATAGTTTATTAAAATATTTACCACACATATGAGAAGTTGCAATTTATTTGAGCAATATTTTTGTACTTGAAGAAATAATTTGAAATTTTGAAAATTCTATGGAACGATTAATGTTTGATATCAAATTGAAGTTTTAAGCTCCGTTAGTCGACACAGAAAAGTTGGCTAGTCTCTAAGTAAAGTAACTGCTAGAAACAGGAAATTGCAGTATCACCGTTACATGCTGACACAGCACAACTTGGTACACAATGATTCAATTCATCATCCATTTAAATGCTCTATTCTCTCCCATTATATTGGTTTTAGTTTTTCTTTTAATTAACGAGCCAGTGAATATCATCATTTAGAAGTTACGGGGATGTAAGCATATTACTGTTACATTCATTATCACGCTGTAGCTAGCTACTCAGATTGCATAGCGGATGATCATGTACTTAAAGTACCTTTGGATGAATAGAATCCTATCATTATCACGATATACAGTTACAATAAATCCTTGTGATTTGTGAATTGCTCGTAAAACGAAGAAAATACCAAGATAAAGCAGGAGAAAACAAAAGCTTTTAGGTGGGTGTAGTTAACTTCAACATACTGATAATAATTATAACTCTATGAGAAAATAAAAATAAGATTTTAATTAATTATGAGAGTCACGTGTAGAAACCGAAAGTTTCATATGGATTATGCGATGTATGGATACATTTTGAGTAAATTGAGCGGTGAAGGCATTCACAAGGTTTAATTAATACTCGGAATCCCACTTATCAGTGCTTCTTTAGTATGTTTATTCAGACGTGAGATAAATTCTTTCACGGCTGTCGCTTTATTAAAGATTAATAATTGACGCTACTACACTGAGCACCCTTAAGATACCTAATGCGTTTTAAAATGTCTTGTTTTCAACAAAAAGGTTTACCATGATTAACCTATACAATTATAGTAAACATTCGCACCAAATCTCTTCATATTCTGTAGGGGAAGTCCAACTTGAACGAGGTTGAGCTCTAGTTGAGTCAATGAGTTAAATAAAGGTGAAGTGATTGATAACCAAATTGTATTGTACCAAAATTTGTATCCAAACTCTACTCAAGTACCTGGCAAGAGTGGCAAGTGAGCACTGGTTAGTAATAGTAATAGTATATGATACAGTAAAGATGCCTGGAAAACTTGCGACACTGAATAGTCGAAAACTGCAGCTCTTAGCTAAACTTCAGATAATGATGACTTTTCTATAATATAACATTGATGACAAGGATGAAAATACCTGAAGAGCAATGCATGTCGAGTGTTTTTACAAAGCAAAATGCTTTGTTCATGTGACTTGAATACTTATCTAAGGTAGATGGATAGATAATATGTAGAACAAGGCTATTATAAATTATGATGATTACATAGGTATATACTCTACTAAGAAAACTTTAGTCTGATTTTGAATGCTGGCATAATGTCACAACACGTTTAATATTAAACAAACAACAAAAAATATTGAATTTCTGGCTTCAGATCTGCTTTTCAAACTCAGCACTCACAGACCTCGATACTCTAGATACACCGCTTAATTTGTACTCCTCTTCTCGATTCCACCATAGAACAAAAGTTTCCCTTTTCTGTGTTTGCCAATAAAAACATGAGCAACTAATCACAAATGAATGCTCTCACAAAAGAAGAGCTACCAGCAGCATTGGCATTAGATTTAAAATGAAAGTTGAGACTAAAAGCTAAAGTTTTGATATTAAATTCCATTATTATGTCAAAAGAGAAACGATAATAAAATGAGAGGCTTATGGAAACAACTGTTTTTATATTTTTACTAGTTATAAAAATTTTCACAAAAGAAAAATACGATTGAAAAAGTTTGTTTTCTAATCCTCTACCAAATACCAAAATATAAATCGATTTTTCTTTGCATTATTTTGAATTGTGTATGCTGAAGTACACTGGTTTTGGCTTTAGTGGTTTTAAGTTTCCTCCATGTTGCACTTCATGTCCTGATGAGCTTGACAATCCAACTTTCTCATCTTTCCAAAAAGCTTTCAAACAATTGTGGCCAAAGTATAGTGTGTACTTGACATTCTGGTAGAATTTTGCATTGAAATGTACAAAGTTTGTTAAAATACTTTCTCCTGGTGAACTTGATGTTCTTGAAAATTTTAATACCCAATTGATAACACAGTTGAAAAGTTTGGAAGTATTTTTTGGTAAGCAAGAGTTGGATTTTAATAAGTAAAAAATTCAATTACTCTCTTAAGTAACCCAATTTTTGAAAACCATTGAAAATTACTCTGCATCCTTTTTGTGAGCCTACATACCTGCCAGATTTGGGACCTGCAGGTAGAAAAATATGATCGTTACAGCTTGCATGGTAAAACGTTACAGACGAATTAATCCCTTTCTCGTTCAAAATCCATTGCTCAATAAAGTATGAAAAAAAACAACATCTTTCACGGTTTTGATCGGATATAGTCGTTCTAAATAACGTTAGAAACCACTCTCTTGCGTTTGTATAAAAAACCAACATACTAATGAAAAGAAATAGTAATGCGTAAAAGGGATATGGCAAAAATGTATCCACTTTTACCCCTTTTCAGTTTCCAGCTCATCGGCATTAATATTACTTTACCTAATGGCATATACATTTTCTTTAGACTCTTCTGTCATGTTGATGTGATTCCCAGTATTTGTTTTGGGTAATACGATGCCAGTCACGTTTTGAGGCTGCATGTTTGTATTGCATGCATTATCCTCCGCTGTGTTTGGAAGGACTGAAAATCTTCAAAAATATCACTTACAATTAGGTTACAATCCGAAAGATCAATTTGTTTCCGATATTCAATTCATATTTTTGCTTACATACCAAATAATTGTGTACAGCGAGCAAAATTTCCGCAGTCTAAACTAATGTCCAGCTAGTAATACCCACGCCATTTAGTTTATGCTTTACATCTACAAGCTTCATTAATCATTATATTCTGTTGATTGTTCAATTCCCGTGACAGAATGTCTGAAGATCATAATTTACTCGTGTTACCATTAATAATGTTAGTTGAGTATTAAAATTAGACTTTAACCGAACATAATAACTTTTGCCGTAAGATGCTATGTACAAATATATTCATCATCATAGAGTAAATGCAGGCATCAATCTCCCTTGAACCGTCTAAATTTCCCTTGTTTGCACTTTGTATCAACAATAAGTATAATTTGAAAGAAAAGGGGTGAAACTGCGCGCAAAATACAGCATTAAACTACCGAGATTATTTGACAGTTTGTCTTGACATAGTACATAAGTAACAAGCAAGAAACTTGGAACAGAATGGAAGAAGCTGAAATTTTATAGACTAAAAATGAACAGTGTTTTGTTTGTCTTTGACTTACCGCAGCTAGTAGCTACTCTTTGCGTCTGGAGGGCAAAGGAGGGCGTGGCAACCTTCTTCTCCTTTCGACGCCATGAATTCCTCCTTTTTTTGTAGACCCACAAGAATTTTTGAGCAGAGGAGAATAACAGTATGAGAAAGAATTATTGCATTTTTTAGACATAAAGGAAAAGTTATTGAATAAAGTTTGGCAAAGTAGGCAAGTTTATTATTATTGTTTTACTTTTCCCTTAAAGAGGACTGCTCCACGTTGTGATGCTATGTGTAAACTCCTAGCAAATTTATTGTAGAATGCAGATCACATATTTATGTATTAAAAAGTGAAATTATCGTAGATAGTGTAGGTGAAAGTAGCAGTAAAAGTTCCACTGTAGAACAATACGTATGCTCTTGACATAACGAAACTGACTTTGTTGAATATCAAATACGCAGCACATTGAACATGTAGAAAGGGTAAAATGGACTACGGAGTTTTTGAAACAGGTGTTTCTAGTAGTCATAAGACTAATTGATTTTGTATTGACTCTTAGTCACATATTTGTTTTTGAACACAAATAAGAAACTAATTTTTAAAAAAATACTTCTCTGCTTTGGCTGGAAATAACCATGTAATACATTTTCTTTGAAAGGACTATGCTACCTTTGCTAAATTCGGTTTTAATCTTTTGCTGCTGACGAATGATAAATTTTATTTCAGCGTGTATTATAAAGACTGCAAACTGCAAACACAGCGAATAGACTATTCAATTAGGCATATAAGCGAGTTTGTTGAAAATGAAGAAAGTATTAGGGAAAAGTTTGGCTAAAAATGAGGAACACTTTCGTCTTCCTAACAGAAAGGGAAACATTAGTCCTAAATTATACTGAATCAAGCATTTTCCAAATATTCATCACTTCAGTTTATCAGCGCATACATTCCTCTTTCGACGTGTTTATAGTTATATATTGTAGTTGTTTAATTATGTTCGCAACAATTTCAAATATTTGAGCTTCTTCTTTTGGTGCTTAACATTACCATTCGAAACAATTTTGGAAGTCTTGTTCTCAAAGTTGCTGCTTCTAGTAGTCATAATTTCAAAAAAAAATTTGCACTTTCTTCATCATGTTCCAAACTCAGGCGGAGTAGGAGTAAGAATACCAAAATCAGTAATTTCTCAACACTAAAATACATAATTCGTTTAAAGTTGTGTACTTAAAGCTGAATCGTGTTCAAGTGTGTTTCATGACGTTCATGCAAATATCATAGTAAGAGCATATGGCAACAGATGTAAACAGAACAGCCACATCAATGAAATCTTTTGTTCTTATGTCTATATAGATTACTGTTTTATCAATTCGATGAAATATAGTAGCTGTACTTTCTGATTTCCCTTTCCCCGCAGCAAAACAGGAACGGAGGCTCTACAATATACTGTTGTGTAAAAACTGACTCAGCAGAAAAGAATCTTGCTGAGAAAGACAGCATGTTACGCAATTGATTTGTTCTCTGTAACCCGTTTTAATTTCCTCCAAGGCGACTTCCATGTGCAATCAGCATCATCTCAGCTCTGCACTAATTTGTCATGTTACTAGTTACTATCAATTCCTCCAAGAGTTTGAACATAGAGCAACCCGACTAATCATGTTTGTGTATGCGAACGAGTCATTGCACGTGTTGAGTTGTAGCAAGTTTCAGATTTTCTAGAGAGTGATGTAAAACGACGAATGAGATTCTCCTCCGTTCTCTCTGACGAAGTGTTTTTTGACAATTGGTAAGACCAACAAAAATAATCTTGACACGTATTCAAATTCATACGTTCTTGTCAGAAGAAAGGAATGCCTGCCTACGAATCCAGCAATCAGCACAGTGTGTAAACATGAACTTAACTTCGGCACACAGGTTGCGAATGGGATTATGTTTCTAAGCTGCGGTGTACTGTGGTTTGAGGCCACCCACAATGTAAATGGAACCCTGGTTTGATGTAATACTGAAATGTGACAACTTACTTTCAATCTTCCTCTCTAAACCCGTAAATATTGAGATATTTTGTATCATGCTCTATACTTCATTGTTTATCCTTATTTTACTTAAGTTTACCTCTACGTTAATATGAAATGTTTCAGATTATTTTGGAAATGAAAGTCAAGCGTTCTAATTTTCTCGATACCTATATATATGAATATATACCTCGAGTATGTTGGTGATACCTTATTGAATAAATAAGGCCAAATTAGAATTTAAAGTACACCTTGGGGAAACTGGCGCTCTCACAATCACAAATATATTCTGGAACTAGATACTCTTAAACCGGGGAAGCATTTTCACCTCTTTGCAGGTCGTATACAAATCTGCTAAAAATGTTTAAATTTTTGTCTTGCACTAAAATCTAAGACACTTGCATTTGCATAGAATTTATATCATTTTTCAAAAACCAACTCATCCAATATATATACTTGGCATAAAAGAAGCCAGCAATTATAAATTAAAGTAGAACTTTTAGCACGCTAGGGAACCGGAATCATTATAATTTCGAAGAAACATATGTGGCATAAGATAGTGGTGAATTACAAATATACATGATTTTATTCTGAGAATATCCCTTGGTTTCCTATATTATGCTGTTTTGCAAAGACGTGCAAAGTGCAAGGTATTCATGCTTTCACCCAACTGCGCCAACCAAACTGCATGGCATATACAAACAAACATAAAACCGTAATATTTCAATGATTTTACCCACAAAAAATATTTCAAAATTGCATGATTCTGCGCGAGTGCGCTGAAATCAGAATTTCATGATTTGGAGAGAAAATTAAATAATTCGGATTGTCACATCAGATGATAGTCACTAGAGACGTAAGCACATTATATCGAATACAAGCTGAAAGAAATGCATCTGGACTTTGAACAGTATCTATAGCATACTCGCAGTAACATTTTGAATTTATACTTGCATTACTTTGTTTGAGTCTAACATGGGATACGCTAGCTCAGCAAGCCTGACAAAATGCATAAAATTCCTACTCTAACTCTGTCTGATTGGAACTACTGCTCCCCAATGATTTGCATCATGTTGGTTGTTTTATACCACGAGTCACACGTCACTGTTTCTTGGAATTTTGTGCCATTTCATTGAGTTGAAAGAAATCGAGACGACCGAATAAATAAAAAATATTGGCAAAAACACCATTATGGAGCTTCTTCTATGGAAGAAAAACACCTCCACATTACAGGAAAGAATTCATTCAGCAAGAATAAAATTCTCTCTCACTGTTTCACTCCTTGACATGCATATTATTATAAGATAATAATAAGAACGAATATTTTTCACAATATATATACCTATGCATATTGGCACAATAGCAACGATATGAGATCATATCTTGTAATGTTCAGAAACGGAGCTCTATTGCTATTCCATCATCCATTATCATAGATTGGTTTTCCTTCCTGATTTGTTGCGAGTTGATGGTTTCACAAGCAGAGTAGGTGGGACTGATGAAAGAGCATGGGAGAAAACGGAGAAACAAGAAAATTTACACTGAAATGAATTCTGTCTGAAATGCATTATCAGTGATAACGCAGTTATGTCTTTCACTAGTTGACATTCATCCATTCATACACAACAACGGATACAATGTTCTTAATTTTTGCTGTAGATTGCAGAAATCAACCTAACCAACACACCTCCATTATGGACTCTTCTATTGCCATAATTATTTTAAGGACATACAATTTCAAGCCTTTCGCGAATCTTTCAAGCACAAATACCGTTGTCAAATGAAAAAGTTTACGAAATTTGTTGTTTATTAGGATATTTATTTTGAGCATGTATTACCCACGTAAATGTAAGTAATCGAGGTGCGTATATAACACATTCTTGTAATATTGTACATGTAACGAAGAAATCATTTGAAAAATGTCAAAGTGTTTATTTTTGCATTAATATCCTTTTGTGTTTTACATTTTAAAAAAATCATGTTCTGTTGCACGAACTTGAATAATGTTCGGTGCAACCTAACCAATTCACAAAAGCGAAAAAAAGTCCTCGAACCATAAAAATGTATTCTTTAGAGCCATACTTTAGAGCCAGATCGTGAAATGCTTTTCGTGTTGAAAACATCAAATGTTTGATTTTTATTATATGAGCCCTTTTTCACAGCTCAATTCACAACAGATAGTAGTTGTGCAAAAGAATGTCATATAGGAAGTTGAAAGTAAGGTGCTCTCTTTTATTTTTACTACTTCGCACGTCAAATTACGCAGGCATACTGATGACAGTGTCAGTCTGGTTTCAAGCGGCGACCTCGCCGCTAACTCCGGAGACCTCGCCGCTGTAAAAAAGCGGCGACTTCGCCGC
>JAQIXX010003216.1:0-20674 GCA_034700605.1 Willowsia nigromaculata
CGGCGCAGGGACCTTCTTCTCCTCCTCCGCCTCATCGAACGCTGCAAACCTCGTCTTCGAATTCTGCCTGGAACTCAGTTCCTTCCCCTTCTTCTGCTTCCTCACCTTCTGGACAGGTTTCACTGTCGTCGTCGTCTTAATCGCTTTCTTCTTCTGCGTCACTTTCGCCACTTTGTTCGTTGTCGTTAATTTTATGGGTTTTGCAGATGTGCGTAGGCGGTTCCTCCCATCGTGCTTTACCTTCTTGATGGAAGACACTGGTGCTGGCGTCGAGATCACTTTCGGTTTCGTCTCCTTCACCAGCTTCTTCTTAGTCTTCATCGCACGACTTTTCGCGTCGTTCACGCTCAGGGACTTTGCTTTCGGGTAAGGTTTCGTTGTCACCGCCGCTCGGATCGTTTCGAGCGTTTTCTCTGCAAATCACAAAAACAATTGATCAGTTTGTGCCTACTAATTTATTCCACACAAAAAAAATAAAAACACCAACCTGGAATCAACCTCCTAAAAAAGTTAAACACCGAAGGCATCTTGACGACATTCCCCTCCTGCTTCTTCCCTACCTCCACATTCTCCTCCACTTTCTTCCCCTCCACCCCCACCAAACAACACCCGAGCACAACCACCACCCCCACTCCTGCAACAAAGTGCAGGGCCCTTTGAACCCTCATGATCCCACCCCACTCAACCAAAACCTCAGTATATTATCCTCCACCACACAATTCAAATTACCAAGCCAGTCCGTAACACTTCCCCTCAACAGGAAAACAGAACGCGAACTACTCAACTAAAGAAACTCTCCTCAGCCAAAACTTCTTCAAAAAATCACGACGCTGATGATGATGTAAAGTCCCAAATTCACCAAACAGAAAAATTAGCGATAGTCCACTAATCTCTTACCCCCAAACAGTACACATATCATCTTCATATTAACTTCCCTTCTCTCTCTCTGGTAGTAGTAAAACCTGTAAAAAAAGTCACAAAACAATCATAATCAAACATCACGAAAAAAAACGAGTAGTCTTTTAAGTGATAATTCCATTTATGCAAAATTCACAATAATCATACAGCCGGTCTCTTCAATATAAAACCTTTTAGCAACGTAATTTTTTTCCTTTAGTCTCAGTTTTTTATACACTCACAACCCCTTCGAAAAAGAGCACCCTTCAGAAAAAAACGCGAGAGCTTCTACACACTGCCTCGCGGAGATGCAGTTCAGCTCATCATCAGCAAACAACGGAAAGCCAACTGCATACAAACTGAACAAAGGAGGTCAACATCAACTCACTTTTTTTCGAGCTTGTTTTCTTTTAAAAACTTATTATTGAATATTTGCAGCAAGTCTTAATTCGAAAATGTTGTATGAATAGAGTTGCTCATATTTGGATGGTTGATCAAGCTTTCTTGGGTTCATTGCTGGTCTGCGCAAAATTTATTGCGAACAATGTTAACAATGTTTTACTCGCAAATGGGTGCATAATGGGTATATGTAAAATATGCAGAGATTTGAGTCAATAAACAATATCAACGTTTATTTGTGAAGGGTAATAGATTACAGAGTGATCTGTCCAACGTGTGTAGAGCGACGTACCGGCAACAGAATTCATTCTAATCAAATGGGGGTTGTTCATTCAAAACTACTAATTTTAATTGAGCTAGTCCCCCAGAACTCCCAATTTCAGAGATGCGTTCACAAATGAACGCCACCCTTCAAAACCAAACAGGAAAGAAAGCAAAATCACTGATTGTTTTAAAGTAACGAAGGCCGGGGGACAACATGAAGGAGTAACTTTTTATGAACACTATACCCATAAATTCGTTGATAAATTATTTTAATATTTTGACTCTGTTTAAAACATTAAGTGTTCATGGCGCATCTCATTTTAAACCGCGCGACGAATTAACATGCATATTTACCTCCAAGCAAAAACAAGTTGTTAAAAAGGGAACGCGAAAAAAAAAATTCAAACATGAACGATTGCAAAAACAATGTGCACCTCATCATCATGTAAAAAAAACAAAATTATTACCTTTCTCGTGAAAAAATTCTTTTTGGCACTTGAAAAAACGAGAGATTCCGTCTCTGTTTTTGGTTAAGGGAGGAGACAATCTTAACGATCAACTAAAAATCAGACCTCTTAAATTCCTAAAGTTTTGCACACGTCAAGTCAATAAGTCTCCATTCTGCTACAGCGGGAGTCACTTCCTCCTACTCACAACAACTCATTTAAAGTACACATTCCCCCTTTCCCTTTCTTTTAAACCATTCGGTCAAAAATTTATGGATAAACGCTTACGAAAGGAAAAAGTGTCAGGTAATTTGCATAAAAACTCTGTTGCACGACCATCAGCACGCCAACAAACGATACGGAAAACCAATCACAAACCACATATGAAACTGCCGCTGACGGATGTTCCTCAAACTTTTTTACGAGCTCATCGTTTACTCCTTGTCTCGTTTATTACTCTGGTCCCTTCACTTTCCTACGTGCGCAGAAATGGAAAAAGAACATTTAAGCAGCAAAACAAGAGATAAAAACGTCTCACATCAAACTCCCTCGTGATCATAATCACAGAAAGATGGATTTTACGAGATGATCTTAATGTTAATCGCTCACACATATATTTCCACAGTTTTTGAAGGATTAATGATCTTAAACTGTCGAGTGAACAGGATGTCTCTACATAACATCACAATTTGAGAGATAATTAATTGAAAAAAAAATCTTCAGATTTCGATAACGTCCCGTTATAAATTTTCAGTGGGGAAATTTACTTCCTCGTGAAAGAAAAATTAATTACAAGTTGTTTAGCGAAAACGTAAACGAACGTAAAACAAACATGTCGACATGAACACAACTCATCCGAAAAAATATAACACACCCCCGAGGAAACTATGCTAAGAAGCTTGCACAAAAGCTAATTAATTGGATGACGATTTGCAGTGTGTCAGGATTAGAGATTTTTCAAGAAAAATTAATGCAGCGTTCCCCCAACCTGTAACGACCAACAAACGACTCAATACTGCCGACAAGTTTATGGTAAGCTCGGGGCTTAATAGGCCTTCAAGTCGTCGGTAGTTTTCCTTTAAAAGTGTACCTCATGGCCTGACATACGTGTGACATTCGAGTACTTTGTGTGGGAAGCATATACACACGCTTAAGTTCAAGTTAAAGTTGCAGTAGCATTTGAAATATACGCAGCGGACCGAATAAAATCATAACATGTTTGAATAGGAGAGCACCTTAAAGCATAAAAAAGGGTTACCGATGATAATTAAACGGTGAGAGAGACGTTTTCCTTATCATAATGATGACTGATATTACTATTACGTATCCGCTTAGTTTTAATTCAGAGAGTCTTGAAGAGTACCGCGCGTTCACATCAACGACAACAACAAAGACATTGTAAACTGTGTATAGAGGTTACAGGCATATATGCTTACGAATAATTAAAGTCACACTACAAAAAAACTTTAACTCGTGATTATCCATTTTCCCTTAAGTAATTGACAAGCGTACGACATGAGTTACTTGTGTGAAGAGAGAGAAAAAACGAAAATGCATAATAATTAATGAGTAGTCTACTACGTACCTATACACGATGCTAATGAAAAAGAAAAATTTATAGCGCTTTATCGTTCGTATTATAATTTAATCCTTTGTTAATAACAGACTCATCAACAGAGGGGAAATATAACGTATGAATTATGGAAACTCGAGATTCTTGAAAGAAAGCTGATTATACGTCATATACACGTTGAAGTAACTTTGTAGGCTCACCTTATTGACAAGGAGGGACTGTACAGTGTCACCTGCACGTCATTTGCAACGTGAGTTTTCTAGATAATTCTATAAATCAGAGAATGATGAATGTCGACGAACCAGGAATGATATAATATGCTCAATGATTAAATAGGTAATTTGAGTTTTTTTAATTTTTTTTTAGTGTACTGCGTCCGTTCCTAAATACTTATGCGTGAGCAAACAAGTAATCATTATATTGACAGCGGGGCGGCTTTGACAAATTTTTTTTCGAATTGCACGGTACTGATTGAATATTGAATGTGTACTTGACAGACAGGCAGGTATGATTGGTCTACGAAATTACTCGATTACGTATAAATTATAATAGCATACGAAATCAATTCCGACTGCATAACAAGATGATCAGGAAATTGATATGATTACTTTATTATTGCACAAAAAAAAGTGAGCGAGACAAGAAAATATTTGCATTAAAAAAAGTAAAAGTTTTGGGATGTGGAATTCGCTAATTGCGTAATAGTCGCGGTGAAGAATTTTCGAAATATTTGGGAGGGATAAGAAATATCATTTAAATTGGCAGTAGGAAACAACAAGAGGCTTGCCATTTTTTGGCACTGATTCTTCCTACAAAACATGACGGTTATTTGGAGCAGAGCCGAATCAACAGGGATTCATTCACATTCATCTGCAAATAACTTTAAAACGAGATGTTCAATAAATCTCCTGACACTCAAAAGTTCATTGCACCGTTCCTTTCTCCTCCGCGAGTAACCTTCGAAAAGAACGCATTTACGATAATAGTCTGTTACAGAGGAGGAAAAAAATTGTCAACCCTTCTGAACGGGATCATCACCATAATTTTATACTCGTAATAATTCATGCCTTTGGAATGCGTAATGTACAATGTTACGAATCTGTATCATATCTCTCACATAACCGTGTAGAGTGGAATTATATGTTTGTTTGTATAAGAACCTCGTATCAGAGCATAAAAATCTTGTTCCTTCTACTTCGAAATTATCGCAAGGTTAAATGTAAATCAGATGCAGAGGAGGAAGAAAAACAAGAGTGGTATGAAAAAAATTATAGTGTAGCGTTTCATTGTGTCACTCGTCATTGTTGTGTGTGCTCTCAGTGTAATCATAAGAGTAACTGTTAAAATGTAATCTGATATGTGTGCATATGCATGAGCGTTTTGAGTATCGTTGCAGCACTCATCCATTTAATAATTATTTGAGGAAAGGGCAAGTCCAAATTTTTTGAAGGAAATATGTCCTCGTGTATGTAACTCCGTATTCGAAAACTTGACTGCCTAAATGTAACTTAATAAATGTTAATTATTGGGGAGCAATGTATAGGAAAGGAAGGATGAGGAATTGAATCAAAAGCTACTTACCACCTGTAATCATGCTAATAGAACGACTTCGCTTATGGGTATATACGCATTTCAATGCTTTATGAATTGTACTTGATTCCGCTTTGACATTAACGCGCATATATACTTTCTGTGTGGCTGCTGTGAAAATACAATTCATTATTGTGAATGAGTTCTCTGGCAAACATACACACATTCAGAAAATTGAAATCACTTTCTATTCGTATTACTGCGTACAGTACGCAGGATGGCAAGCAATAAATGATGAATGCTCCTGAGACAGAAAAAGAATTCATACAAGTTAACCAAGTCGTTTTAAAAATGAATGGTCATTTAAAGCGCTCATGACAATGAAAGGGGAAGACCGCAAAAACGTGTGATGGGTGGTGAGCATGTCATTTGCGTATAAAACGTCATTGTTTTCCGCTGCAGACGTTACTAACTGATCGTTATTCAATTTTCGAACCTATGCTAAAAATTACAGACGAAATTCGTTAATGATGAACGCGGGGGCATTTTTGTGGTGAAATAAATGCGGTGGTGGGTTTTTTTTATGATGCTTTGTTAACGTAAAATTGAGGATGGATGGATGGTAGCATAGCATGAGCCATGTTAAATGATCATTAAGTCGGGACTTGGAGGAGTTTAAAAAAATGTTTTCGAAAATCACGGAGCGTTTTTTTCAATGTTAGAGTTTTGTCAACATGCTTTGTTAACGTGCTGCAACAATCACAGGCTATTTTGCTGTCGTAAAAATAATAAATTGCATGACAAAAGAATATGAGCAAATCTTGTTTTCGTAAAAATGTGAGTAGGGAAGGCGTTTATTTTTGAACATTTCGCTCACGTCCCCATTTTTTGAGCGGCTGGGAGAGAAAAAGAGGAATTCTTGATTGTTTGTGAGGTGAGAAAACGCAGCTCTGAAGAAAACTGTCACTGAACTTGTGGGTTATATAGAGTTACTGCTTATACTACTGACCAAGAAGTATTGGATCGTAAATAACATTACACGAATGCACAAGAAGTTTAATGAAGATGAGCGACAAGTGCATTTTACAATCATTACGTTTGTAATGTTGGTTTCCTGTCATTGTTCTCCATCTGCCGTGTTTATTGCTATTTTTGCGATTTATGCTTCTTTTGATCGTGTTTGTTGGCTTTTACTTGTGTGCATCTGGTGTGGTGAGTATGAGTATATGAGTGAACACAATGTGTTCATGATGATTGAAATCGAAAGGGTTTGAGGTGAAGATGAGTCAGATAGTTGCAACTATTGATTTTGTGTGTTTTTCAGATGTTAAATGCGTATCAATCTGTTGTTATCATGCAAATGCACATGTAACGTATACCTATTTGAAATCACAATGACAGATAAAAATTGACTCTATTTTACTACCGTTGATGCACATTTCCTTCGATTGGAGAAACCGGAACTGATGTGAAAATGCATTATGCACATTTTATGAGATAGCAAAAGCGAAAGGTATGAGTTGTATGAATTACAATTGTAGTTTTAAGTTGTGTAGCTTGTAAAGCTACTTATGATGATCATTTAGCACCAGTCGTTTGTCCAGTTCCAAAAATCAAAATTTTCTCATTAGAATATCAAATTCTTCGTCTCTTTACTAACGTTCTTTGTCTGGTTCTTTGCAAAAATAGCTTAATCGCATGAATTAAATAAGATACTTGATTTTTAAGAATTGAATTTAGCAACAAAAGCCAAACGAAACATAAGCGCATCTTTAATGTCTCATAATGACAAAAAAATAACCAATTACGAATCAATGACAAGATTGAATCGGTATAATCTACAATCCCAATTAACCCACCTAAACGAACCAAAGGAAAGTTCCCTCCATTCAAATTCATCAAGCAGCACAATATACAAAATACCAACCATGTTAAAACGATCAATTGTTCATGTCCAATTAATCGAAACAACACAATAATCAATTCCTGTCAACCATACGATTCTTTTCCACGTCCAACGTGCCAACAATCTTACATTGTATTCAATCAAATTAAAGACAATCGCCACAAAGCCGGAATTAAACATCTCCACACAAAAATGCGGACTAATGAGCGTGGGAATATACGAAGAGAATCGAAGAAATTCAGAATAAAATCTCCTGTGGTTAGTCAACAATCGTCTACTACGTGATTACTAATTTAATTCAGCTTATTATTAAACACTTTCGAGTTTACCTCCAAATGACCGTTTCAACTTTTCCTTCGTGTTAAAAATGAATTTCATAGTAATAACATGACATTAAAAATCACAGAGACCAATAATTTTCCACATCTTGATCTACGCCAACATAATTAAATGTGCGAATTGACAAGCTCGATAATGTTATGAAATTCTTAACCATCTAATTAATTCCTCTGTCTCAATTTACCGACTTAACCGCTAACGCTATGTTTTCACCTGTCATCATTACCTAATAGAGACGCAGGAAATTGAAAATTTATTAATTACGTAGAAGCTTCAAGTGTCAACCTGCCACCCTGAGCTCATTACTGTTATTACGAAATAGAAAACTTTGTAGTGGGGACGGACTTGCAGCGAAAACCTATGTTCAAGTATCGTCATTAAATTAGATAATACTCGAGCGAGTGACAGTGACATAACAAATGCTTGTTCACACTCACACCAATCGCGATTGTCACTCGTGTTGAGTGCATTATAATTTTTTTCATGTTTCGGTTCAAGGAACTCACGAGACCTTTTTTTCACTCTTTCTTTTCTTTGAGATTATACAGTGGAGGAAGAGGTTACTCTCAAAGTTTCTAGATTTAGGGATTTGGAATTTTTGCTCTTATCAGTGAAATGGGTAGAATTTATTGCAATTTGTTTCGGAACATTATACATAAGTAATTACCCTGCAAATATGATAATCTCTTTTTTTTTTATTGGCATGCATTTTTATGCAAGAATTACTCTAAGGGCAAGCAACGCATTTTTAGGCAATTTAGAACGAACATTTATTATGCTCAAACCGCAAATTTAGTTTCGATCAACTCAAAATTATCTTTCCAACTCATCAATCATCATAAGTGATGTCCACAGGAAGTCCCGTTCTCGCCGATTTCTCCGCGGCAGTGGCAATCCTCGAGTTGTTCAAAGTTTGCTTTGATGTGACCATCATCTCTGCCTTGCCTAAAAAATCAGAAAGTACACAAAATGTAGATATGCTCAAATAAAACGAAACGCAGAGAGCGATTTAAAAATTACCTTGAATAACGTCGAGATAATGATCTAGAGCCCCCTTGTATGAAGCATCATATCTGGAAGGGAATGAGTAGTAAATAGGTTGATCCTGAACACCATCTCCCTTGTAAGATGTGACGCCCAAAGTTTGTTGGTTGTTTGCTTGGAGCATGCCTTTAGGTCCGAATACCTAAAAAATGCAAACATGAGATCGCTTTAATTTCCCAATTGAAAAAAGGGTTGGGGAAAAAGTGAGAGTCAGAATGTCACCTCCAATCTCTGGTCGTATCCGTACACAGCAAACCGACTGATGTCAATCTGAGCCATCGTGCCTAAAATGATACAACTGCGTTGTTTCGATCGTATAAATTATACGATTCATTTTTATAGGTAAACTCAAAGTGTCACATACCCCCAGGGAAAGTCATTTGGACGGAGACAGTGTCAAAGTCATCGATACCGGCTATTTCCGGTCTGTGTGCTGTCGCAGAAGCAAACACACGTGTGGGGTAATCCCCGAGGGTCCAACAGATTAGGTCAAAGTCATGGACTATGCAGTCGTGGAAGATACCGTCTTAAGAGGAAAATTACAGATAGAAAATTGAGTTTTGCATAATAACTTTAAAATCATATCATAACTGCGTAGTTGACGTATTTAGTCTTACTAGAAGTCTTCAAATACTCGAGGGTCGGCAATGGGGAATCACGTGCCACAGTTTTGATCATGTGCACTTTTCCCAATTCACCAGCGACCACTCTCTTCTGTAGAGTGTTGAATGATGGGTCGAAGCGACTATTTTTGTTTCAAGGAAATTAATATGTAATTAGTAATTACGTTACAGCGAATAAAATGGCTAATTATCATTCCAGGTTTATTACCGATTGAACGAGCAGAAAAGTGGGACGCCGACCTCTTTTGCCTTCAGATAACACTTCTTCACGTCTTCATAGTTCTGAGCGATTGGCTAATGGGATATTGGAAAATGCACAAGTCAGCAAACAAATTGGCAAATCATTGCGAAAACTTATACACAACTCACCTTCTCGCAAAACACAGCCTTCTTGTTATCCAGCGCTTTCACGATGATTTCCTTATGCGTGTACGTGGGCGTAGTGATTACCACACCTTGGAGGCTATAAAAAATTAACCGAAATGTCAACTCAATTAAATGCAAGTTGCGTAAGATGAAAGCGATAAAAACTATAATGAGCTTACTCTTTATCCTTAAGCACAGCATCAATTCCATCAACGCCAACAAACTTGATACCAGCGGCGGTTCCAATCAGCTTCTCTACTTCCTCCCGTCTCTCCCGTCGTTCTTCGACAATGTACTTGAGGTGGATGCGCGTGTTTGTCAGCAAATTTCCGAGATGGATGGTGCCTGGAAATTAATTTGATGTTTTATTTTGCACAAACCCGTTTAAAACCAATTTTGTTTTAAAGTTGAAGTACCAACCGGCACGACCCATTCCAAACAAGGCAATTGTGACCTTCTCTTGAGTCCCTTTCGGGCTGAAGAGCTTCAGAAACTCGATGTGCTTGTAGTCCTGGGGTGGTGGATTGGAAACCATTTTGATGTTGGAATTTGGGAATATTTTGGGTAACAAATTTCTTTTGACAGAAGAACAACCAGCAAGAGAGGAAGAAAGTGACTAAGGTAGATTCATCATGTGGATTTGCATTTTTATTAACTTTTTGAAGAAATAATCATACATCTAGATAGAGTTCAAGGAAACTCAAATAGCATGGCATAAATTCATACTGATGATTAGTTTATTTTCTTGACCTTCCGTGACATAGCTCTAGTTGTCTCCTGAAGAAAATGTCATGCGATCATCATCGAGTAGAGGAAAATAACATCAAGATTTGTGTCACCAGTCGCATGAGCTCGGAAGTACTTTGATGAATTGTCACGTATGTAACTTTGCACCTAATTACATCACTATTTTAGTACCCGAGATCTTGAAATTAGTTAATGTCATGCTAATTTTCATGAATACTCCCAATTTACAACTTTATTCCAAGTAATCGATGGACCTGTACAAGTCTCCGTGCAAGTACAAGTGAAACTTGTTTTGAGCCATTTATAACCAATAAATGTGACCCTAATCCAGTCGCAGTCGATAACCCCAGCCACTTTTATCATTGATTTCAGAAGCCGCCTGGCCTATGTCGGCATGCTTGTAACTTTACCACGTTAGCCAACGAACGAACTCTCGCTTGCATTCACCTTGATCTTGACACACGAAAAACAGCAATCAGACTTGCATTGCTATTTACTGCAAAAATTGATCCAATTTTTCGGAGAAATGTTTGCAGAAATGCTAAATCTCATCATATTTGCATTCTGGATTGGCCAAGACAATAAACTCATCATTACAATTTGTGTACTATTTGGCAGTTTTTGCACAGGACACAGGGAAATGCAAAAAACTGATGATGCTGATGAAGGTTATGATTGAGTGATTGTAAAAGAACAGAGCGATTATGGTGTCAAATTTATCACGATCAGCTCATGACAGCTTTGCAACAAAGTAGGCAGGGTAGATAAAGTATTTTACTGGAAACCCTTTCTAAATATACTTAGGTATCGTGTTTACACTTGTCGCAAATACGATGCGATTAGTTCGCGTGCCAGAAAGCAAACAGCAATGATAATCTAGTGTGCAATAAATAATTACAATGTTTGCATCATGGGGAGTTCATACATATCCTAATATTTTATGGACCCAATCTCAAACCCAAAGTGCTAAAAATATATGATACTGATTCAGTTACAAATTGTAAAAAAAAAACAGGATGGAGATGATGTTCATGATTGACCAGCCATAAAAATTTGAATTTGCATTTGATTAGCTCGTCTACAAGATTAGATGCTGCATCGTATTTCAATTTCAATAATTCACAGGAAATTCTCTTGCTCAAGTCATAATGTCATATTTTGGATTACAATCCACTGCACTACACTGGCACTGATTGATTGTCATGATGGAAGATGTGTTTGTACTCAGATTACTGTCGAAAAGTATGACGTCTGTCCTATGTGGACACATCCGCTCATGGAAATATTGAAAGCTTATGCGAAATTAACAACTCATTAAGGGGACATGCCACGATTCTTTACTCTACAATCCCCGCTTAATTCCAAACCGACGCAATAAACAGTAATCTCAGTTTCAGAGCCATATCCAAATTCGAGAATAATTTTTATTGCACCAATGTCATGATCATACTGTATTTTAATTATTGTTTTGTAAACATCCACAAATAAAAAATCTGCATCCGTTGATTCCGAAATCGTAGGTCTTGGCTATTTACGTCATAAAATTTGAAAACACTTGAGAAAGTGAATCCAGTTGGAAAATTAAATCCGTATAAAAGCATCCGATTGAAAATGTTTTCAGCATCATTCCGAGTTCCAAAGAGTTGTAAACAACTTCCAATTAACTGTAGAGTTTTGACTTTTCTGAAATTTCAAATATCTCGATCTGTTCTCATTTTTTTGTTGTGGAAATTTCATTCATAAAAATGAAAGCATTTTACGTTTTTGGTGTTGTGTTCGCGGCTGCAGTTGCATCTGCTAGCGCAAAAGGTAAAAGCACAAAAGGAATTACAATCATTTCGAAGATTAATAAAATATTCTTGAACTAATCACGTTTTCAAAATCCACTACTAGCTACAATTCAGGAAGAGCACCCAATCGACTGGTATAACTGCTCCAACAAGACTGATGGGAACTACATCCACCCTTCAGACTGCACCAGATTCATCTCTTGTTCTGGAGGAGTTGCCAGCCAGAGGGACTGTCCAAACTGTAACACTCCAGGTCGGTGTCGTGATGGTCGTCTAGTTTACAACGCTACCGCCAACGAATGTCGCTGGGCTGACGAGACTCGATGTGAAACCGGAGGGGAAGACAACTCACCAACTGATGAACCACCAGCAGAATCTACAACTGAAGATAGTCAATCATCAGAAGAGTCAGGTGAAGACCCTGTAACCACAACAGAATCCGGAGTAACTGCATCCCCAAAACCAGACCCTGAGGAGGGAGACCCATGCAACCCAGAAGAGTGTAGAAACATCGGCTACTGCCAGTCATACCTGAGATGCGACAAGAATAGCTCCAAATGGGTCCGAGAAGAGTGCGGTGAAAACCTCGTTTGGAACCCTCTCAACCCCAACGGAACTGAACAAATCCACGGTGGAAACTGCGACGTCTGGGACAACCTGGATCCTGAGGTAGAACGTCAGTACAGGACCGATGAGGAGTGCCTTGCCTGCTTCTGGAGGGCTGAGGGAGAGTGCAATGCAGAGTACTTGTACCAGCCACCTAATGGAACTCATAGGAACGTACTCAGGTAAATGGAGGAAACCCTTAATTATCATCGGAGACAAAGGTTGGATTTCTCACCATTTGTTGAGTCTTAATAGTTAACTGATATATTTTCGAACAGGTTGAGGTGCACTGACGGGCTAGTGTTTTCGCAGGAGAAGGAAACGTGTCAAAGATGCCAGGACGTGGAGAAAAAAGACGGGTCTACTTGCTGTTAGGATGTTTCTGTGATTCGATCGTATCGATTTAGTAAATTGCGCTGAACTGAAAAGCATATTGTTTAAAAATTGTTAAAGAATGAAAATTAAATAAAAGTCGTTTTTGAAAAATGTAATTTTGTGGTCATAATTTAAAAAATCAGGAAAATTTGTATTAATACGTTAGCACGAAATACTACATGGGCATATGGTTTTCGTACAGATGAACTTGCAAGCTGAAAGTGTACAAAAGATGAATATATTTTCATTGAAAAACTATTTTTACGAGAAATGTGTGAAATTATAATCTTTACGGTTAGAAGGGACTAAAAGTACAAAAATATTTAGCATTATAATTTGAAACTCATTATAGTTCATGACTCACATAACTGATCATGATTATAATATGGAGCTACGTGAAATTCTATTTCAGTCCCGAATGATGCATTAATTCTAAATCTTCTTACGTACTGACAATGCACTCATTGAAAACCTATCAACACTAATGATGAGTTCTAAAGTTTAATGGTGCAAGTGCCGTTCATGTGCGATATGCTAACTCTCAACTGAATTCGAATATAGTGCTTCACCATCCCTGATGAACATGTCCTTAGATGGGATAGATCACAAGGAAATACATAGACTCATCATGCATTACAAATCTCCCCCATACAAAGACATGCAAACATCATCATAACCTGATAGTCCAAAAATGGTTCATCTTCTCCTGCCGGCTTACCTACCTACATAATAAGATGTGTTGCAAAAAAAGTAAAGTTTGCATGTGCAATTCAAGTGCAGTTAAAAAACGAACTTACCTACCCTACGTTATCGTTTATTTAACCGTAACAAAAGTGATTAGCATTTCATAGACACACAACTAACATGATATATAATCTGCGTGACACAGTTCCCTGATTTGGGTTCACGCATTACACCAGTTTTTTTTCGAACAGAGAATTGTTAGGAAATTAGCACAACCTGAGCATAGATAGGTGTATACATGAACTCACTATCTAGTTGACTTGAGAGAGAGCAATAACATTTTTACAGGTCGACTTTATGGAAGTGTTCGGTTATGCAATGACATTAAAATATTATCGTATAAGTTTGTTGGGATTTTGTGCTCTAAAAGATACTATTCTTGGCTGTTAATGTCCAATTCAGAATTTTTGATATACTTCCCATTGTTTTGGATGTTGATCTACCGCCCAGTCTATTTTTCTTTTTGTCTATTGAGCAATTGCAGTGGATGAATTAATTGTGCTCGTGGAGGAGGAATTTGGAGTTTTCGTAAAGGACGCTGTAAATCAAATTACATTTTATGAATATATGCTATTTTGCAGGGTACTCTCCTATGAGTCCACGTTAAACGTAAAAAGATGATTTTGAAATAGTGACTGGGAAGCGAGTAGTGTGTCGGTTTACACGTTGGTGTGGTGGGGAGAAGGACGATGTTTAGAAGGACAGCGATATTGTTATTGTTGATAATTGTGATGATTATGCAACCGAAAAACAAACTCTTGTGCAATCCAGGCTGACTATAATTATATTTCTTGTTATCCTTGCTGCGAGGGGGTATAATGATGACTTTTTTTAAACATGATGCCCACGTCCATTTCAATTTGTTATATAGACAGTCAAACCCGAGTTGGATGGCTTCAGTGTGTGAGCAAAGTCACGGAGTCAGGAAGGGATTTAGAGGATCTTTATGGTTTTTTCATTAAATCTAGGACTAGTTCTTACGAATATTTTGTTGTGATTTGTCAAATTGCTATTTTAAAATGTGATGTGAAACGTTTGCAGAGTGATAAGAAAATTTCTCACACGAAATGAAAAACATTCCAACTACTGATTCGTGAACTGTTCAAAAATGCAATCAACTTCGCTAGTCCTGTTATCCCTCGTAACTCTATTCCTAGTACTTATCCTCCACGCCGAGGAAAGCCAGTCGTTATACCCGTACACGATTAGAGGATTCGTGACAGATGTGAGGAGTCATCCGCTCAGGTTTATTGGAGGGCTATTCTTCAAGAAAGCGTTCCTCCTGAAGAAGCTGAAACTGAAATGGAAGCTGAAAAAGAAGTTTGTGCTGAAGAAACTGCTTAAGAAACTGTTCTTGGGTGAGTAACTATCATTTTGTATCGTTTTGTGGGGTCACCAGAAAGCGTAAGCAGTGTGCTATGTCTTTACACGTGTAAAGTACGAGTGCGTGAGAGGTAGTGTGTGCGTAAATGGAGAAATTACACTTGTTCCTCATGGGCGGAAGTGTGTGTGAGGCGGAAGTGGATTGAGTTGAATTTATGTGACGGAGGAGGTGGTTTTTTGATATCCTAATTTAGTTCTCAGAGTATTGTTCATTATTCGTAGCACTTTTGTAAGATGCATATCCCACTATCATGTAGGTATATCAGCATACACTTGGGGTTCATGTTGACCTAAAAAATTCACAAATTCAAACAGTCGAGAAGACAAGATCAAAAATAAACGGTTAAATCTTTGTCCATCTTTGACACGTGTAAAGCTTCTGCGAACCAATGGACTCCATTGTTTCGTTTAATTACACGATAAACGAAATGAAGCAAGATGACCTGCAAAATCCTCTAACATTTCGCAAAGATCAGCAGTCTGCGATAATAGAATTGCAAATTGCCACTAATACATTCCCATGTAGTTAAATAATAGGTGCGTATACACAAAACTGCGTGAGATTTCCGCTGACGCATGAAAAGAGAGAGGCGATAAGTCTCCGTAGGCCACTAAACAATCATCATCCCAGATTTAGCAGCTCGTCATTGTCACAGTCATTATCATGATGATGACAGTGAAAGGGAGAATATTCATGAGATCTCTGAAGAATGGTTAGTGGGTGGAAGTTATTTTCCGAAGGACAAGGAGTGAAGGTACTGAGGACACTGAATTTAAGTGGCAGTCTTAGGAGAGACATAGACCTCGAGTTTTTGTCATTATCATTTGCACACACAGGTTTCATGAGAACGACCGTTAAAAGAACGCATCCATTTTCGTTCACATTCACCACATCTCTCATTCGATCGTTCTCTGAATCCAGTGGAAATACAGACGTGTTCTTATTTTACGGCTTTTGGAGTGTCTCTTCACGGAAAGCTTATGTTACCGAAAAAAAAGCATTCGCTGATGTTTGAGAGTTTACTTGGAAATGGGGTTCCACTCTGCTTTACATTACGATTCTTAGAAAAAAGGAAGCAAATTCTATGTGATCATCAGGTTAAAAGCTATTGAACCTCTTTGTCCAGTCTACATACAGAGGAATTTAGAAATGCGACTCCTCGTTACTTAAACTTGAGGGCGTGGGAGAGATGATTTGGTTTTGTGTAGAGATTTTTTTAAAAGTTCGGATGAGCACTTGAGATATTTTTTGCACGAGTGGACAAACATAATAGGTAGTTGAAGAGACCGATTGAATTGTTTATTTTTTCTGAGAAAGTTGGAACTTTCAGGGAGACATAGGATTCGTCAGTTTCATTATAGATTGAACATTTTTTACTAACATTTTGTATCATGATACCCCAGAAAAGTACATTTTTCTAAAAGGTGTGCAAATATCTGCAGGTCAGAGGCTGGAACTGGAACAGACAAAGAGACGAAAGACGAATGCGGCTTTTCGTCGGCAGATATTTGCACTCCTTGCCAAGAGGAGACTGAGGCAGAAAACTCGTTTCTTTTTGTCAGCCCGTGGTGCTGGAATTAACGTACCTGATCAGTTTCACCAATGGCATGCTCAGAATCATTCCATCAACCATGTCCACCACCATTTCCATGATGGGTTGGGCTGTAAGAGATTCTCACTGCTGGAGAGAGAAAATATGAATGAAAATATATTCGTTTTTTTTATTTACTTTAATTATCAGAGTGTACACACAATCCTCGATCACGTAAAAAAACTAATGACCTATTAATTGAATACACTCCAGATTCGAAGAAAAGCCAAACATCAAGCATGATGACTAACCCAATATCTTCGAGAACACACGCATTTCACGATGAGTGCTTTATGCATTTTTTATGAATCACAAGAAAGAAACACGGAGTGGAACATTAATTCAAATCCATTCAATCCACTTTCTCCGCACTCCACTTCTCATGTAACATAATCCATAGAAAATACCGCTTTTTTAATAATAGACTTAATCAAACATCTCCTTTCATGCTTTTTCTAGACTGCATATTTATGTATTTGAATTGGTAAACAAACATATTTGCTCTTGTTATTTTATTGAAAAATAGGGGCTGCAGCGTTCGGAGGGAATGGGAGGAAGCGACGTGCCATCAGATTTCCTGATGAGGAGTATAATGGAAGCGGATCATCATCCTCCAGTCTCCAATTCAGTGATGGGTATGATAGGCAGAGGAATGATCGGCAACAGCATCTTGGGTCATCTTCCTCCGGATCGAGAACATTTTTCGATGAGGAGAGCTTCTCCGAGTTTAGGAGGATAGGGTTGGGGCAACATGAGCTGGATATGTTGAGACGGTTGCCGGAAGACCTCCAGTATGAGTATAGGCAGGAAATGCAGGAGTTGGAGACATCGGCTTCGGAGCCGAGAGAGGCGGACATTATGGAATATTTGACGGTTACTAATGAGTTTGATACTGATCATTGCATTGCGAAAGGGATTTGTGAGGTGATGGCGAGGGGGAATAGGACTAGTAACCAGTTTGAGAATTTGCTTCTTGAGTATTACAAGTGAGTTTATTTTATGATTTTATGAATATGGATGGACAGGTTGGTAAATAAATTGCTAATTATCCGTTAATGATGACAGTGAGGAGCCAGAGGCGAGGAAGGACCCTAAAGGTTCTGCAGCTTATGTTTACGACTACGCTGCGTTCCTTGGTAAGTCGAGGAGGGACAGCAGAGCTTGTGCTAATTATTTCCCAAAGTGTCCAGAGCCGACAAACCAGTTGACGAGTTTCATGAACGATATATTCTCGTCTGAGATGTGCGATCCACCTGTGAGGAATGAGCTGTAGGAGTTTAGATTGTTATTTTTTATATGAAGTGTAGAGCTGGAATATAATGTAATTCCTTTGTTTTGGGGTTTTCAATATTTTATCTGAATGATTTTGTCATATTTTTTTTGTTATACAAGTTGTTAATGATTTTAGTTTAATTAATGAGCTGTTAATTTCTGGGGTTTTGTTTGGGACTGTCGAGATACTAAAATATGTTATTCGATGGTTGGGACAATAATAGCGTGATGATGAAATGTTACCAAAATGTTGTCTTTCTGGGAAATCTTTGGAATAAATGCAAACTAAGCTTTAATTATAGTTGACCAGTGAGTTGTTTCTAAATTGGAGCACAATTTTAGTTCGTGTCCGCATAATGACGTTCGTAGAATAGACCAAGAAACACATATCATCCGGATTAAACTCTAATCATCAGTAACACTCACCCACGTTTTCATATTTTGATCATGTTCTACTTTTCTGGAATGGTAATAAATACTATCCATTAATAATTGCGTGCTCTTGCTAAGAATAGCTCTTAGATTCTTAAAAGAACTACATGAAAATAAGTTCAAACGCAATTTCAAATATGCAAACGAAACATATATTTTTTATTATCATGATATGACATGAAAAATTAGGGCACGACTCCGTAGAATGTTGATGTATATTGTTTTTTTATTTCTGAATCACTACATTCATGTAGACTTTCTAATTTTGCACAAAGAAGCATTATTCGCAATCCGTCTTATGAAAGTTTACGATATGTCTGTTCCATAAATCTTGAATCAGTAAATTTAAACCTACTTTTCAAACTTTGCCAAGCCACTTTTATTATTCAGTTTAAAATTTTTGGAATCTTGTGGGAATAGACGTTGCGTTTCAAGAATATCAACTCCTTTCAAGACTAAATGATCGTTACAAAAGTGTTCTTTATACTGATTACGGCACTTGCTCCTATTTACGGGAACGTGAAAGAATATCCGCAAAACGTAAATGGCAAATCTGTTAGTGTAAGGGAGACGGAGGACCATGATTTCGACTATTACGAAGCATTCAAGTAATTAAATTTTTGAGATTATAGTGTACACTCTTGATTGAAAAGCATATGAGTATGAAAATCGTGTATCTATTAATTTATTAGCTGTGACGGATATCATTTCTTCGAAGCAAAGGTTTCAACAATTCAGGAAAATTGTGGCTCCGTCCCGATTGAGGGATCAACTAGGATCGTAAATAGAGACTGCTCAAACCAGCCTGAAGGATTTTACAGTACTGAAGATGGCAATTTACTCGCGATGTTTTGCCTTGATGATGCGTTAAGACTTGGCTTATCGTCTACGGAAGAAGGAGATCCAATGCTCATTACGGAGGGTGCAGATAAGACAGCCAAAATAACGACTTATTGTCAACTGGTCTCGTACCAGGAGTCTCCAAACAATGGATGCTATATGGCGAAGCTCGTATTTTGGTTACGTACGTACGAATCTGGCACTTGGAAATATTGCCCCCTCGGAATAGTAGACAATGTGCTCACATTTTTTCCTCAGTATTGTGCTACTACGTATGATAATCCGATTCAAGATCTTCCAGAGGAACTTATTGTTTCGGTGGAGGCTGTTAGGTATTTCTACCTGCGGGATGAGTACAATCCTTCTTATTGGTCTGGGGTGTTTAGTTTGTGTGCGAGTGATGACTGTAAAGAGAGGGTGAGGTTCGTTAACGTTGGTGGGGAACAGGTAGCACTTCGCTCGTTGCTTTTATTGGCTCATATTTTTCTTTAGGACACGTTATAAGATTGTTGTTGATTTGAATAAAAAGATCTTTTGTTTTGTGAGGGATTTTGTGCATTTTCGTTTCATGCATTTCACTGTATTGAAAACATGGGAAAATTCATGTAATTGTGAATTGTAGAAGAAAATGTGTCGCATATTTTTATGAAGACAATAATAACGGATTTGGCGAATTTTGCATTTTCAATTATGATAATAATAACCTCACTTCTAAAAACGACCAATTCATTGGGTTTGACTAAGGAAATGTAAAATATTAACCCGACACCATCATTACAAAAAGCTCATGAGGACTAAATGATGAGTAATAATTTCAGAGAACTTTAAAAGTGTCCCAGTCAGAGAGTTCTGAAGATGCGGTTTGTTGCTAATTGCAAGATGTGCAAGCATGACTAGATGATGTAATGTGACACGACATAATATAGCTGAAATGGAAACAAAACTAACGGAAGGAATGCCTTGTCACTTATGCCTTTTACGGGACAATGACCTTAATTGACAAATGCACTAGACTAAGTAGATTTTTGGAGTATTATGATCCGTGATGGCATTAATTTATAGTGAACCAAAGTTACCTTTAATTGAGTACCTAACATCGAAAAAGAGATAAGTTTAGCTTTTCTTTTCATAGCTGCATGACTATGACACGACCATGACCATCCTTTACTTATCGGGATTCGGAAAAGGGGAAAATATAATTATTAGACAAAACATGATCAGTAGTACCTGTTCCCTGAACTGACATTCATTCATACAGGTATTTGTTTTGGTATTTCTGGAGTTTGGATATACATTGATGCATATGTGCATATCCTTCCATAAGCAAGGACTCTACCTCTGTTCCACTTTTTTTTGCTTGCATCTTTTCATTTCGCTATCAACATATGGCCATACAATAACAAACGCATCTGATCTGCGTCGCTGCATTTCTGTTTTCCAGAACGGTTCCAGAAGGTTTTCTCAATGAAAACATGCTATGACCTACCTTCGACCTGCTTATAATTT
>JAQIXX010003217.1:0-20668 GCA_034700605.1 Willowsia nigromaculata
TTCGACTATGCTCTATTCAATGGAAAAGGAATTTTTAAAATCGGTCATTGGCTTATCCGGGTCATCCCATTGTAAGTATAGGTGTATAGGTATAGGTTAGCGAAAGAACAGAATTGTATGAGATTTGGAAACCCAATTCCTTTAAACCCTTTCCATCTCCTATACTCCCGTCGTGAGAAGTCATAAAAATGTAAACTGTCTATTTTTTTCTACTTTTGACTTCTTTCTTTGTTGTTGAAGTGGAATGGGAATTGAAGAGCTTCTTTTAATGTTTAAAAACAGAGAGAATAGGGTGGGATAACTAAGCATACCACTAAAACAGCTTGAGCATGACTCCACAAGTTTTCATGCATTTTATCGTGCTCATCAGCACATTATGCATGAGAAACGAAAAGGGATTTAAATACCTAGATATAGACACTGTGAGTACAGCATATTATATCTTGCATGACATGTATTTTGGCGTTTGAAAAAAATTGGATTAAAAAACTGAGAAAATTATGTTGAACTTGTTACTTCAACCTGTTATCAAGATATTCCATAATAATTTTTGTAAAAAAGATGTTTGAATGGAAAAATTTGTGAAAGTTGGTATACACACAATGTAATGATGACAGTGGTTTGCATGCATTGTATTTGTGTAATATGATACCCTGTCTACCTACACACAAAGTGAAACGCTGACACTAAAACATGCTGCGAAACCATTGACAGTGGACCAAAAGCTTTTCCTTTCCATGGAATTGGCCAATTCATCAGAAAACTCTCATCATCAGCCTATCTTTTATGGCATTAGCACGGCTCAATGACTTGCTCTCATGTTTATCAGAAAATCCAACTAACGAACGGTAGCATCTTGTTCTTGTTATTATTATCTAAGGTCTAGTTCCATGATCTATCAAACGTAGTGACGTTTTTGTTCTAAAGTATACAATCCACTTGCTGTGGTGACTGTTTACCTGAGAGAGGTTGGTGAGATGATAGCACACCCCCGCCTATAAAACACCCTCAAGTCAGAAGTATTATCTCATTATGTGGAAGCAACCGATAACAAAAAGACATCAAGAAAAGCTTTTTACGTAAACAGCCAGTGGTCAAAGTCAAACAAGAACAGGAATGAGGTGGTCCATAAATAAACAGGAATGAAAGAAGAGGGCAATGAAATAATAAATAATTGATAATATCCCACTGTATTATATGGTGGCAACTGTCTATTTCCGACAACGTCCTAATGTCAGAGACAGCGGCATAAGTCTAAAATGTAAATCACGAGAGAGAGAGAGAAAAGTAAAATTATGCTCGCAACGAACAAAGTGGAATGAAAAAAGCAGATGAGCGACAGGAGAAATGATACGATGATGACGACTAGAACATGCAGACTATGTGGCGTGATTGATAACAATGATTGGTTTTATTATTAATCGACGGAATGATACAAACCTTAATCCGCTGAATAAAGTATTATCGTAAAAATGAGTTATGAAAGTGGAACACTACTGTGCATCATAACAGCCACTTAAAAGAGCAAAGGAAAAGTACTGGGTTAGCTAACTAACTATAAACTGCTCGGTCAGATCTGTACAATTAAATTTAACTGGATTTGATAAGAAATGAAAAGCTCATAGTGATGAGTCGGCATTTGGAGTTTTTTGTATCAGTATTTCATCACTGTCCGACTTGCTCAGAAACGTGAGCATTGCAATGATGAAAATGGAGAAGATGATTCAGCCAGCAAACAGCAAAATATTTGGACGGTTGTGGCAGACTTGATGGCGCATTGAATTAGTTGGCAATAAACGGTGGTATTCCTTTGTTCTTCCATCCGAATCAAAAGTAATAAAAAGTATTATTTTTACTTGTGCTGTTGTGGTAACTTGGTAACATCGCAGTTAATGAATATAATAGGTGCATGCTTACAATTTTGCAATCATTGAATATATTTTTTTTTTATTTAACGGTATAACGTCAACTTAATAAAATATGATTCAAAATCATACATGACTTGTGTTAACTTTGCCTGTTACTAAGAAATATTTGCACGCATCAATTGGTTTTCAAATACTCAAAATGACATGGAATAGCTAACTATCCATGCGGATGCTCATTCATAGTCAAACAAATTAAGCATAAATGAAAAGCGGTTTACTTGAGACGGGAAGCTTGATATATTTTCGGTTCCCAGCTTCATAGCATATCGTAACAGTTGTATTGCTAATACTGTTTACGGAACCGTTTTGCAATGTTTTCGAACATTTTCGAGTTTGTTATTTACATGAAGTCTGTTTAAGTATTACCGTTGAAGATTTGTACACATACCTACTACGTAATTGAATTTCATCATCATGCATTCTCCGACTACAGGACTAACTTTTCATCTGAACCAACCGCGAGAAGCATTTATCATCGACGCAATCGGGTGTGATGCTTGTTGAGTATGATCACAACAAGAGCGTAGACCGAAGACTGTCGGCAAAAAAGGATATCCGAGACTTGTGGTTTGCAAATTTCTCTCTACAAGTGTCACCGTATCCAATGCAGATAGACCGAATTTTCTCCGTCTTTCTGTGACAATAACATTTAAAATTAAAGACGTGATACGAATGGGACATGGAGTAGGCGCACGTCTCAAGGATCTTTGTTCCTTATCTGCTTAACTGTTTACTTTCTTGTTGACGACGACAATAACTCTTATGCAACATTCCTCTTGCTCCTTCCACCTCCACCAGTAGAACCACCACCATCTGGCAAAAACTCTTTATCTGCATGTGTATAAGCAGCTATGTATACATTATTTTGACGGTGAGGAAGATGAGAACACGAGCCAGAATCATCAATACTACACCTCATCTTCCTTGCCATAAGGTGACGATGTATCAAATTGCCTATATGAACTACCACAACATGATAATAGACTTTTTTCGCATGCTGTTGCTGTTGCATTCATCTAAGCAACACAATCTTCTTTACGGTCTAACCATATTCAAGCCAAATGATCCACAAATGCATACCGAGCCAGCTAAAAAGAGAGAAAGGAAAAGACAAAAGCAGATAGGAGAAAAAAACGACGCAATAGCCTAGAAAGTTTATCAGCATAATATATGAAAATGATGATGACGATGATGAGCCATGTATTTCATGCATGATCAGAGAAATAGATCCGGATCCAACATCAATGCCTTTTGTGTTGATAGTGGTAGCTGTAAACAGCAATAATGTAATCCTTCCACCTATAATTTTGACAGTTTATGAGCATTCATGACCATATCGTCGTTACGGTAGCTCTTGTGACAAGTTCCCTTTGTCTCCAGAAAAAGTATTTTTATCTGTTTTCATGTCCTAGAGCAAATGTTGGACTTTCCATATCTTTACATTGTCTATCACAACAAAGATGCTATTATCCTTTTTCTACCATATAGGTAATGCAATTCATGCAAGTTTTAAAAATTCGAGTGCTTTATTGCTTCTCCACAACTTTCATGCATTCCTTTCCGTTATCGCTCCAACATTATCATACATGTTATATGGCTTGTCCTGTCATGTTAAACAACAAAGTGGTTAAAGTATCACAATAAAGAAAGGAGTACATTACTAGAGTTCAGTGATGGACTAGGTACGCCTCTTTTTCATGTAAAACCATCATCTTCAATATTTTTCAGCTTGTTGCAATCCACTCAAATTTTCATTTATTTTTGACCATCACATGCGCAGTCTGTTCTAGCTCTAATAATACCCAAATAATTAAATCTTTATATTCAGCCATCACTCATCTCCGTTTAAGCTTCTTGTTTTATTTGCGATTTTATACCACTATTGTTCATCCTTTGAACCTGCTCACCATCTTCACCAACTTTAATCTATTTTTTCATTCATGCAAACCTATTAGCAATTATCATCTTTTACTTCGGAATGCATCGTGTACATTTTCTATACAAACAAGAAGCTTTGACTGCTAGCCTAAACGAAAGGTTACTAAAGTTCTCAATAGTCGTGATGATATGAAATCCATTTATCACGATATTCTCGATTTATCTATACTTGCATGAAAACTGGGAAAATAAACCCCAAAGTCTCTACTAGCACGTCGCACCGACATGCAAAAAATGAAGGGGCCAGAGGTCGGTCAATGCAGTTTAATCGAAACAACAGTAAATATTGTGCTAATACTCTAGGCAATGAAGATAATGTATTCAATCGGTTTACTGCTGGTTTGCTGGCATGGCATCACAACACTCTGCCTGCTCAGGTCTCTTCACAAGTTCAGTTGAATGCACTTCTCGCCATCATCATGCTAGAAAACTGACCAGAGGCTTGTTTTTCTTCTACTGTCCGTCTTTGTTAAAAAACAAAACTGCTCATTGCTCAAACGCAGGGAAATGGGAAAAACGGAGTTGATTTCATTGCAAGAAGTTTAGCATAAGACATCCCACAATTCATGTTAGAAAACTAAAGACATGTTTTATCTAATTCAGCAGTCGACAGCTGCAGAAATAAAACGGTACTAGCACCACATAGCTGATAGGCGATTGCTTAATTAATACCTGCTGCTTGTATTTTCCTTTTTCAAAATAACTCATGTCATTATAATCATATCATCATACGTGTGAACCCTTCAAAATGCAGAAATGCATTTTGCAACGTCTTCCTATCAACATCAATATTATAAGTGATCAAATGAAGAGAGGATTGACCTGGTATACAAACATTCACTTATTTTATATTTATTTGTGAACAACTTGGCTTCTGTAAATGGTAAACTGATTGATATGATCGCAGTGGACATAATTTGTAGGAAAAGAAGGTCCGGCACTAGATTGGTAAACATCTGCCATACCTATGCACATTGCTTATTATAGAATGCATGCCAAATTTCAGAAAAGGTATGTGATGTAGATATACTAGGACAGGTCTGGTGCATATGGCTTCCGATTGCAAGACTACGTCACATTCACATGAGATGGTAGTAGAAGCATTGGGATTTGGCTATTGATCTTGACATTAACCCGATGGGAAGGAAAATATTTCGTTAATTTGATTATCTTGTAAGCTCTGCAAGAAGTTCAGTGTCGTGTTGTCAACGGTGATGAAAGTCATCGTTGCAACTACTAAAAATTATGATGAAGGCATAGCAAGCAACGAATACATATATGTATTTTTGCTTCTCTTTTCCTTAATGCTTAATAAGGATGTCAAGTGGTGTGTGTCCTCAATGCAAATGTATTCTATGTGGTTCGTCCACATTAAAACTTATCATTATATTCATTAGTGATAACGATGAGTTTTGCAGGATTCTATTTTGTAAGACAACACTATTGTTTTAACGGACTTTCATTATTATCTCAACGGGAACGGGAACCGTGGTGTATGATGGGATGTCACTTCTGGGAGCAGAATGAATGAGGTTGCAAATTTAAAACTTTGTCTATCCTCCTTTAAGAGAATTAATAGACAATTACCTAACAACTACTTCCTCTACTTTTGCCACAAATTGTGCTTTCATTTCTTTTCTGCTAGTATTCTACTTATTATAGCAACATTACCAGCACTCTGTACTCTAGTAGCCATTCTGCAGTATTCGTTTACACTTGTGCTGACTCATTTGCTAGAATTAACTGTTCTATTGTTAGCATTTATAGCTCTATAAGACGCATAAGTTAATCTCGTAACAGATATAATGGGAAAAGAAGCAGAGCAGCGGATGAGAGTGTCTATACTTTAAAAACGACTATGATGAGGAGTAGTGAGATGGCAAATAAATATCAAGTTCAAAGGAGCAATAATGTGGACTGTTTTTAGCAAAAATTTGTAGTAAACTCAACACAGAGGGAAAGAACCTATCCTAATACGTTTTGCATGCCGAGATAACTCATTTCCGATTTATGCTCTTTAAATTTTGAGTTCTCACACAATTTAAAGTTGATTCTACATACTATTCACTTGCGTTTCCATTACATGCATAGATAGGTATATTCAGGTATGGTTTTATTCCACACTCTAAAAAATGCTACCAGTGTACGCTGACGAATACGCATACAACTAGAAAAACAAAGAACAAAGGAATCAGCAGAATATTAAAGCCTTAAGATGGACATAATCTTGCTACGCTGTATCATGAGGATAATACGACGGCAGAGTAGACAGAAATACTTCACAATAATTTTTCTAGTGAGTAAAAACAGCAATTTTTTCCGATGAATGAACTCAAGAAACCAAAGGAAAGACATTAATATTGTAATAGCCTGCTATTATCATCATCATCATCGCGGTGATCTTCAAATCACGTACAACCACAATTGCAATTGCATTTACAAGAAATGCAAGTAAACAATATAACATTGAGGATGTCGACAACTAAAATGCCTATGAAAATGCATAATAATGTATTATAGTACTTTGGTTTTGATACTATGTCTAAATAATCATTGCCACTGCTGTCATCATTCTCTAGTTAAATTCAATTCCGTTGTACTACTATTTCTACTTTCTTAATATCTTTACGAATCAATTTTGCGTTTTCTTTTTGGTTTGCTCACAAGTTTGCTAATGGCAACGCATACAAGTTTTCTTTTAATGGTATATAGATAATGAGATAATATTTATTGGGTATTATAGTACAATAAAATATTTATGAAAGAAGATACGTTTTTTTTTGCGTTTTAGAGGTGGTGTGATGGCGGTTTAATACGATGTTATGTGATTGCGATGTTTCTTCTGGTGCAAAAATGCAGCGCTGATGATACGTTAAGATATTGGGATGCATACAACACATATATCTAACCACCATGATTCACGATTAAACGAGGATTTCTCATGGAATCATGTGAAAATATTTTTTACTGTAAAATGTAGATTTCGATGTAGGTTCAAGTTGTGCATTACCCCTCATCCAACCAAAACTCAATGAACATTTATGTGTAATTCTGTATGAATCATCCAATCATCCTATGTCGGTTGGTGTATTACATGCCTAGGTTTCTCCGATAATCTTACGAAAGCTGCAAAACACTATTTTTATAGATATTTTACTTCACGAGTACACTCATTATTGCAAATAACTATTTTCCAAAGAAATACAAAAAATTAAAGGGTCTAAAAGAAACGCTGACTCATTGCACTGATGAGTTTTAGTGGACCTCTTCTTTCTACGAAAATCAATTTTATTCCGTTATTTTGCAAACACAATGATGTTAATCGGAAATATGCGGAAAACATTCTCACACAATTCAGCATTTGCACATGTTCTTTTACATAATAACTGTTTACAAATGACTTCTCTAGACATGATGCATGATTTTCGAAACGGAGAAATTATTACTATTTTATATATTGGTTATTTTACCAACCTGGACTAATGATCGAGTGCGCATTTGCTTTCCGGCTTTCTAGGTTAGTTGAGTGGATAAATAATGCTCTAAATTCTCTGTACGTTTGTTCCTCTGACCTTACACGAGCATTGTGATAAGTGTGTGGAGTAGGATATAATGATAATTATTGTGAAAGAAAGTTCATTCGCATGAATGGGATCAGTGTGCCGCAAAGTATGTTTCTGTTAAATACACTCAAATCCAAATCCGTGATCACGAACAGTTGAAGTGAAACTCATTCTGTTGGTTTTGTTAGTGATTTATTATGAAGAAAATGGAATAAAGCTTTGAGACAACGCTGTACATTAGTAGATATGCATTTTAAACCATGGAAATGGATTACTGAATTTGGAAAGACTTATCGGGAGGTACAAGATGTATTGATTGCAAGTAATGCCCTAAATGCTATAAGTTCCGAGTTTAAAAAAATTCTTCATAACCAAAACTTGTGACAAATATAATTTTCGACATATTATTATCTGTATTATTTTGCATAAAGTGTAAATGCATTGTCCACACATGATGCTCAAGTTTCTCCGAACCAATCAATCTTGAAAAATGAAGAGAAAATTGATTTTATTGTAACTGCATAGGTATATATATTAAATATTGTCATAAAATTAGTAAAAGTAATAAAAGAAATAAGACACGAAAGTATTTGATTATACTGTAGAGCATGACAATTTGATACCGCCACTGCCGTACTACTTGGATGGATAATAGGATTACGTTTTGTAAGCTGCAAATAAAGGATTTTTATTCCTTTTCTTCCACAAAGAGATTATTTTTATTCCTTATTCGTCCTCATCTTTTGCGTTCTACACTATAAAAATATACGCATTTAGAGTCAGGGAAATCGTCAGCAAAACTTCTATTATGACGATGTACGTAAATAGCTCATAAGAGGCTGATATGATGAGACGCTGACTACATTTGTAACAAATGACTCTCCAAACAAGGTACCTCGTGTGTGTTGCTGAACAACCTGAACATTAATCGCAATCAAGATGAAGATGAAACCACTTTTAGCATGCATTTAGGTATCAAAGTTAAATGCTTAAGCACGTTCGCTGAAAAAAATTGTATGCAAAAATGCAACATGTTTTATCATCAACAGCAGCAGTATTCTTCCACATCAACAAACCAGATACAAAGTTGACTCTCCTTTTGTCTTCTATTGATAACCGAATGGGTTTGTTGCGTTGTAAGTTAACTTTATGTACATTATTATGTACCCACACAAAACAAACGTTTATTTATTTACGTTGACACATCTCTACAGGTGCAAAGTACACGTACGAAACAAAACATTGTGATTTGTGATGCATCAAACTAATGTCAGACTTCGCATTCAAATTTAAACTCCTATCTCATCAAATTGTAAGCACGAGGGAGACGAAATTTCTCGGCAGATTTATAAACCTTTGATGCGATGGGATTGCAAGAGGAATAAACTTGAAGAGGAGGAATCATGTGCTTTACCTGTGGCCCCAAAACACGTTATCAGATCAACAAGTATGAAAATTATTTGAGTGGAGGAGACTCGTATTGTTGAGTACGCAAATGAGCTGCAACATACAGCAGATATTAAAAATCGTATCTTAAAAAGAAATTTTTGCACTCAATCATTATTGATTTTATTGCAGGATTACTCGGATAATATTGTGCTAGTCATATGAATGAGCCCGAAGTTAGAACGGTCATTGAATCGAACAGGAAAATGCATACAGGCATATGGCAGGTTAGGACGATTACGAGGCTAAAAATATTATGAATACAATATGCAGCCCTAGTTATCTGATTCATCATCAAACACAACATCAACGACAAAGCGTAATGGACGGTCAATTGGATAGAAAAACTACCACAGCAAAATACCAATTAAACTCTCACATCTCATCATGAAAAATTAACGGTATTGATCCTAGAGTTTAAAATTAAGTTTGATATTACCTGTAATCAGTGGCTCTTCTTACTAACCACAATCCGATTTATTGCTATATAGCCTAACTGGGGGGTAGTACATCTTCCTTAATTGTCACGCAAACATTTTGTTCGTATAATTACTATAATTTGCTGTGGAACGTATGTAATTGCAAATGAAAGCTGCGGGTTAATATACCAGCTATGCATTAGAGTGCATTGCAAACTGCATCAAAGCTGAAGATCATAATAAGGAAAAATTAATGGCAGTAAAAAACTTATGATTCTATGATACAAACAATGCAGCAAACAGATAAAAATGTAAGTTTACGATGCGTATAGATGCAGGTGTTTAATATTTACGATGAGCGCCCGCAGCAAGTTATCTTCATTAAAATGCACTCTGGTGCAGTTTGCACAACTTGCATTTTTCTCTCATATACAGTTACAGAGTTGATTTTGCACAATTATCGTTATCACCTGATATCAATCATTATTTCTAATCTTCCCAAATCACTCATCTCATCTTGTCGTGTCAAAAATCAATGGAAACTTGTTGAGTTGCTTCCTACTACAATAGTGTCACTCCATCTGAATTCAATGTGCAAGCTTGTTTGATAGAAACGACAAGGAAAAAGTGCCAAAAAATTGTTTGAGCATTGAACGGCACACACAAAATGTACATGCGCAGTCCGCATGCATCGCTAATCTTAAAACAGCATAATAATGACCATCATCTTTAACAGGTGATTTAAATAAAGTACACATCTTTACACATATTTTTTCATGTTTGCCATGTGCAAAGTGCATACAACAAAGATTTCTTAACGGGGCATTCTCATTTACGCTTATTTGCCAAAGCCAACATCTACACACAACTCTCAGCTTTTCATCTATTTTTTTAAATGGTCGCGAATGCTGGTAATTATTTGCAACTACGCAGTTAAGTAAATATTTATATCTTCTACATTGATCGTCGTAATAGTCAGCGTCATTGCCATCATCGGCATCTACAAGACGTTTTTTTAAAGATCCTACCATTTCATATAATATTCTATTTTAGGAGTACCATTTAACAGAAACTTATCTTTAAAAAACAGGTTGAAAGAGCGAACTTGTTCTTGGAATAGAAATACCTTAGTAGTAATTTTGATAAAACTTTATTGACGGGCAATACACAAAGCTTGCTTGCATTCGACAGATAAGAGGAAAAAGATTAAACTGTCAAGATACTTAAACCTTAAAAGAAACTTAAAAGTTTCAAGGCTGTAGACTGAACAACGGTCAAAGAAAGTTGCGCGTGTGGGATGTAAGCTGAGCTCACGCAATTTGTACAAAGTGTGTGCACTGTTATCAAATTGGAACTTGCAAAAAGTTTCATGGGGAGGCATTGATCTTTTTTAATTGATAGCAGTCAGCAATAGCTGCTAACTGTCAATTCAATGTTGGGATTGCGTCAGTCAAAAGTAGTTAAAACGTGCTGGCAGATAATAGCAGATTATTGTTATGTAAATACGCTTAGGTATTTATTGACTGCTGGAACTATCGTCTTTTCTACATAACCTAATAGTTCACATCTGGATTAACGTTTATTTATCCTTTTATTTCTGCACACGCAGATAGCGTTAATATTATCATCAATGAAAATTTCATTGACATCATGTGCTTAATTGGTCTCTAATGAGGAAATACAGAGAAAATATCTCTAACCGCAGAATATGAATAAATTTTCATGCATGTGTCAATCTCATGTGCCCTTTTCATCACCTGAAAATTGAACTGCCACTGTCTGTCTAGTGTATTTGGACTCTACAGTAATTCGGTGTTACAAACAAAATTCATGCGTAGTACGCCATTATCTTTCGTGATTATCCTTCATTTCCATTCAATCTCTTGATATATCAAAATATAAAATATCTAAAAGTTTTTTAACCAGCGAAGGATATGCGCAACTACAACCCGTTCTCTTCCATCCACAGGAGATTTTAATTAGCTATTGTAGGCTTGGCTACTGAACTCTGCACCGTGACTGACCAAGGCAAAAGAGTCAGACAGACATAAAAAAATTTTGCTCCTCGTGTTCGGCAATGGCACGCAAAATTCCAGACATTGGACTCCATCATCATCATGATCATCAACCAAACTCCAGCCATCCAAGCTCCACAGTAGTGGGAACAGCTACTCAGATCTTCACACATTCACATGAGCGTACCTACGAATGTAAATGAATTATCCCAAACTCATTGCAAAAATCCATAGTTTGTTTATTTTTTTGCTAATATCTATGTACTCGCTGTCTGGAACTGAATTTCCTCTCGATTCATTCAGCCTAGCTGACAACTACAACAAGTATGCAAACAAACACATTCTGCGTTTCAAGGTATGTACAATATTATATTTTTTTCATGGTGCTCCCCAAATTCATCTCTTTTTGCTATCGACTACCGATGATCTTCTCTCTGAAGGCTTGTCTTTGTGGCATCGCTTGAGACTGACGATTTATGAGACAAATTCGCTAATAATGGCGCAGCGTCTCTGGTTTTTCGCTTAGCTCTTCCTTTACTCGTGTGCTAATGGACTGGCATGTGCAAATAACAAGGCTGTTGTTCCCATTTAATTTACAAACAACGCAAAAAGGCAAAGAGAACGCTTCTGCTCCTACTCACCATTCTTTCTCTGTGTCCATGTGTTTGCCGCATGGCTGCTTCTGTAGATATTGTTGAAAAACACATAACAATATTATTATTATGCGTTCTCACGTCTTATCTTCGTGTCCTCTTCTTCTTCGTTTTAAATTAAGCTCAAATCAGGAGAAAAGGGTGGCACGTTGGTGAATGGTCAAGGAAACACGCAAAGGATGTGGTCATAGGCATGATGTCGTGTAATGGCATAATGTGACATATCTCATTTCATTCGTACTCATCAATGAAAAAAAAACTGTTTTATTCAGTCAGTCAGTCAGTAAGCCAATGCATTATGAATCTGAACAACATCCGTAATTAAACTGCTTATTACGCATAAAAATGACGATTATCTTATCGTTTTTAATTCCCCGTGTTAATACTCTCTCCTCTAATCGCACACCCACAAAGGCAGAGAGGAATATTACTCGATGTCAATGAAAAGGCAAGAGAGTATGAACAAGCAGTTAGTAACTACGCTTTTATCCATTTTTATCATTTATTTATATTATTCATAATTATAATATCGCGAGTGTGAGATGGCGATGACGCTTTCATCCAAAAATGGATATTTGGGTTAGGGGAGAAGTGCAAAATTTTCCTTACATCTTAAAATAGTTCCAAATGTACTTGAATGACGTGCAAGACGCAATAATAATAGAAAGTTCATGGGAGATTAAAAGAATAGTTTAATTATTATATAGTGTGGATTGCACCTATTGCGAAAACACATGCAAAAATTATGCACATAATATATACTTGTATATTTACTAAAATTGCTACTATTATTACGACTCAAAATTGCTGCCTTTTTGTGACTTGATTCAGTTCATGGCTGGTGAACTGGCTTTAGCTATTGTGAAGATTCTCTGGAAAAGTTCGTTGGAACATCGACTTGCACGTGTATTTTCAGGTTTTGATAGCGAGAGAAGGACAGAGAGAGATAAGTGGAGAGCGGAGACTGGAACTGGATGGACAAGACGAAAAGAACAAGTAGAGAGCAAAAAAGGAATTCCGTCTCATCTAATTCGCAATTCTTGTTTTCTGTGAGCTGGAGTTCCAGTACTTTGATCTGATCCGTTCATCAGAAAAAAAAACTTGTGTCCATCATGTAAGTACATTATATTCCCTCTGGGCAAAAAACTAGGCAGATTATGTAGACAATACTATTTAGTGTGGTAATACAGCACGTAGGACTGGACTCTATTATACTTTTAGACTTTTTGATGTAATGCTTAATATACAATAAGTCGCTTTTTTCGCAACCTCAACCAAAATGATGCTGTCTTGCTGCGAGCAAGTTTATTCGCCTCACCTTGACATTCATCCTAAAAGAAGGGATTGGAAAAAGGTTTACGCTTGCAAAAAATAAAAGATCTTGTTTAATCGACAAGTCCAAACTCCAAATTCTGACTTCTTTTGACTGTCTAAGAAAGAAACCAGACTTGTAGACGTTGTTGCTAAAGGAAGAGGCGGTTAGTTATGGATTATATTTTGAGAATACCTTTTTTCTCACTGGATAGGATTACAGGATAGACTGCAAAATATGAATGATGATTTATTGGGGTACGAATTGATTAACATGAAATATTGATTCATTAGCTTCAGTCTGCGGTGTAGCTCGCATTCCTGCATAATACAATTACAATGCTCTAACATTAAACTTGTAAAAGTTAAATACTTGAATGGAACAATGTAAAACGAGTTTATCACGCCCTATCTCAACCACGTGTTCTGAAAGTTTCATGATACAATACACTTACCTGTCGGCTGACTACCTCTTATCTGTACAACTCTTTATAGAGATCTCTTCTTCAACTTTATTATAAAAAATTTAGCAAAAATGGAGTGGCTTGGCGTGCTGTTTCGTTCTGCCTAACAATATCTATTCTCCAGCAGCAGCATCAGCAATATTCTCAGTTTACATCCATAATTTTTTCCGTACAAGGTCAGCTATTATATCATCTCAAATCATCATCATTACTACCATCCTCTTCATCATCACCAACAGTATATCTACTAGCATGTGTAGAATATGCTGCTTTGCATGCAATGCAAAATGCAAAGTGCCAGCGAGCGCATCTCCTCTCTCGTCATCGTCATCATCACCATCGCTTCTGTGGATATCTAGACAAGCGAAGAATGGAGATTATGTCCTGTAGCAAAAAATTCAACAATGCAAGCCATTACATAAACAAGTGTTGCATGCATGGTCATCTCACCATGTCACACACAGCATTTCCATGCAATATTAACATAATAAAGCGATCTGAATCGCAAATAGGAGAGAAAATTGCGTTTCATCTTCAACTCAGCATTCTTTTTATTGCAATGGTAGTTTAGTTTTTGTGCGTAGATGCTATAATATTGCGCTTTAGGATTGAAAAGCTTTTTTCTCCAGCAATAATGATCATGATGGTGATAATGGACTGACATGTGGGCATGCTCAGTAATAATTAAAAGCAGGTGGGAAATAAATGGCTTTAATTTTTATGTGGGCTCAGGGGAGGAACATTTGTTGGACCGGAGAGGAGGAAAGGGCGGTTGATAAAATAAATAATGATGATGATGGATGATGGTAATTTTTACAGAAAATTGCCGCTTTCACATTGAAGAAAACCTGAAAAGCCTCACAATTTTTTCCCATAGGTAAATATAGTAAGTTAGTAATTTCATGTTGTCTACTGAGTGATGATGATGATTATACGAGGCGAAGGAGAGAGTGTAGTGCAGCAGCAGCAGCGCAGCAGTGCAAATTATAAAATGTCAAATGATTCTGCACATGCAACTTATTTCATCATCCCTTTTTCTCTAGTTTCTCATGAAATCAAACAAGAAAAAAAAGAAAAGGGTTAAATAGTCTAAGGTAATGGTGTTGGCTGACGTGAATGACTAATTATCAGTACGTTATTGGTATTACCTATATACATGCACTCACAATTTATTAATTTTGTAAGGTGCAAGTAGTGGGAGCATAGTCTGGCTTTTTAAATTTAAGCTGTAGGAACGAAGTTTGGGATTATTAGCAATTTTTTATGAGAATGGATGTAGGATTTTGGGTATTCATCCGACATTGATGGCAAAGATAAGGAGGCAACTATAAAGATCAGTGGAGCATCAGAGCATGATATCCTGTTCCAGTATCCCGTGGCACAACTGCACTATTTTCATAGAAAGCAGAGTGAATGATTTGATTTCTCCTATTCGATCCGCTGATACAAAACGAAGCATGAATATAAACTGGTAAATTTTTGTTTCGTTTGTGGAATTGTTTAGATGATGATAGTGTCTCGTCATACAATTATAGCTTCTATGGTAAAACTCATTACATTCACGGTCATTTTGTATTAATTTAGTTGAGGAGATAATATGCACATGTTCAGAATACGTTGTAGCATCTATTATCTTTGTGCTATTAAGAATCCTTAAATATGGATAGTTATTATGCATTTATGCACAGAAAGCATATAATAAGCACATTAACATTAAGGACATGATGATGGAAGATGCAATTTACAATTACCATATTTGCTCACTAATAGCTTTACAATAAAAGGGGATGCTGTGGGATGGGTGTAACTTGACAGAAAACAAAAGTGCATAACTCAATTTTTATAATGGCTTAATTGTTATTGTCAAGGAGATGGACGACCGTCTCAAATATATCATTTTTGTATAAAATCGTGCTTTGTTGTGGTTTACTTCATTTAGACAAAGACATCACACTGTATAAACATGTAAATAATCTTACACTATGTATCAACTAAGTTAGAAGTCTAGCAAACCCTTTTGGAGCAGGTTGTTTTGTACACCCTGGGAAAGTTTAAAAGAAGCGTAAAAAAATACATTTAGATGAATATTCATGAAATGCAACAGGAAAACCAACTTCCGGTTAACATACATTAGATGATAAGCTCCAGTCGGCAAAAACATACGTCTAAAAAATTTGTCGTACATAGACTCCCCACCACTACCACCATCAGAACAATTGTGCTACTTTAGCTATTACTCAAATAAACTAATGAATAGCTGTTAATATTATAATCACAAGAATGCTCTGTTATTTCTGCACCACCTGAGCATTTCGAATGAAAAGATAATTATAACAATAAATTCAGTGAATATCTAATCAAGCAATTATCTGCTGCAAGTGCGAATATCCATCCACAGACGCAGATGTGTTGTGTGAGACACCTGCTTACACCTTTAAAATATAATGCTACTACACTTGTGTCACTCTTAAATGTTTCAATTATCATAACATAACTTTTATTGCTACCATGAAATGAGAGAAGTAGCCATGCTTCCCTTTAAATGGATATGGTTTTGGCATTCATGATTTCGTTCAGATATTGCAAGTATTTATTTTTATATTAATAATGATTATTTGTACAATTATGATTTATGTGAAGCGCACTAGAATAATAAAAAGGGGGACAACCCATCCGCCACCACAATTACCACTCACCACAACCATCGACTGCATGAATTTTACATGGCCTTTTTTGTACAGAGGATGTCAAGTCACCAAAAAATCGAGTCGAAAGAATAACAGGTGCTTAAAATAAAACGATCGCGCATGTAACTTCACTTGGCAGTCAATAATTTGAATAATTTTAAATAATATTGATAGCCACATTTTGAGCATTTGTAAATAGATTTCATGTCTGCATCCAAAATATGTGATTCCGTCTGTTTTTAAGTTGTTATGATGTGTCCAATATCAAACCAAATGACGATGCAGACATTTTAAAAAGTACAATTTTCGCATGCATAATTGTCACAATTCAAATCAAATTTGGTACAGGCAAGCTTTAAAATTAGTACAAACTTTGCAAGCGGGGTCCTTGCCCTTTGCTCATTGAAATTTAATAGAGCCCAATATGATATACCTATTTACCGCAACTTGTTCATCAATTAGTTACCTATATAATGCATACAATTCAACGAATGAATCCTGCCTTATTCAATTTTAAAAACTAATTTTTCAACTGCTTCTATCAGACAAAGATTTGATGCATGTTTCATATTTTGGGCAAGAGCCTCCAAGAAATTTATTGTAAAATGAATTATAATTTAAATGTACTGAGACAGATATAATGGTGTTAATAACGTGAGGGCTGTCTTGTTACAAGAATTACTTTAAAACATTTATTTCTAAACGAAGTAATGCCAAAGAGTAATCTAGCGCATCAGAATAAATAACCTTGTCAATGGTTCCATTTTATTGCAAGTTTTCAGGCGAAAGACCACAAGTTAAGTTCAAAGACATACTTTACAGCCTTCATCTGCTGCAGCTCAGATTGCAATTGCAAACTGCAACTAAAATGACTACTTTGGAACAGCATATTATGAATGCGCTTAAAAAATTTCAACTTTACTCAAACATGTAATGAAATTGTTGACAAACAAACGTACTGAGGTCAAGGAGGAGTCAGCAAAAATATTCCACTTGACATTTTCTTTATCATATATATACCTACATTACATATATCTTCATTCTGGAATGTGAAACCATAAAATATTCCAGAGGTTTTTGAATTTAATAAATTTAATAAACTCATTTAACCCTTGCACTGCATGTTTAGAACCATCTAGAAAATGACATTCTCACAACAAATCGTAAATACTGAGCTGATATTCAGAGCGACAATTTCGAACTATTTTCAAAAAAACATTTGGAGTGAAAAGGCTATATTAATTATTTATGGAAAATCAAAATGTTAGAATTTCTAAAGTCTATTTATTAGTTTGAAGGCACAGTTGCTTAATGTTACTGCTAACATTTATAAAATTAAAAGACACTAAATACAAGTAATTACTCTTCACCGGCTTGAATATCTATGCAACATAAATCGCTTACATGTCACACGGCACTTCATATACGATCAAACCATTGACCAAGTTCAAAGTTCAAATTATCTAACCTCTGCTGATACATTATTAACAATTTTGCTTTGGGTTTTTTAACATTTGCTAAATATAAGAATTGTAATTCTGAAACATGATAGAAACCAGGAAATTATTTACATTTATGTAATAAGCTTGTATATATATGCTTTCATATCCAGATTCGATATATCTTTGATTAAAAACATTTTACTTTTCAAGCAACATTCTTGCTGATACGTTATATTTATTCTGGAAAGATCATAATATGAACTCTGATTTCAGATTTAACAGTTAACATAGAAGTGTGGAAGGAAACTTGTTGCTAGCCAACCAAGAAGCATATTATTGCCTATTTTCATTAAAATGTTCCATGTATGAGTTTGGAAATGCTAAAAGATCAATGCTAATAGCGAGTCCTTTAAATAATTTCGAATCCTTGTCTTATTAGGAGACAATTATGATTGCGTTTCCTTTGTAGTTTTTATGCAATCAGTTGCATGTAGATGCATCAAGGTAAAAGAAGGCCGCATAATACCAACCACATGAAATTGGGTCATTTCATAATAAGCTCAAGTTTTGTTCATCTTTAATTCTCTTTGTGTGTATATTTTTCTTTTTTTGTCCCATGAATAAAACAAATTACAATCATATTGCAGCATAGAGCAACAACAGTAAAAACAATAACTAAAACATTATTAACAAGAAAAGAGCAAACAATTATAATATTATTCAGTAGTACAACAGTCTAACAAATACCGAGAGAACACCGGCGGCATTCAAAGTTATTTCATTCCCCAAAAGTACTTTAAATTAAACAAAAACAGGCAAAATTCTTGCTTTTTTTCGTTCTGTCTTTGTGACAATTAAAGGTTTACCTAATAGTAACAATAAATTACTAACACATAAAAATAAAATAAATTAAGTAACCATCGTAAATAAATATTTTATATCCCTTTTTCCACAAGCAAGCACATTAAACGTAGTAGAAGGTTCATTAATAGAGTATCTAACCGGGTTTTCGCGCACCAGGCGCATTAATTTTTTTCAAAAATTGTGTTTCAATTACCGTTGCAAGCGGCTTTTATAGACGTAAACTCGTTGGTCTTTAACTTTTCAGAAGAGAATATTTTGACGATATCTGAGTTGAATTTATGTAATAGATGACGATACATAATAGTTATTATTGAAAACATGGCTCTAGATATTGTGTCGTTAAATGACTGCTAACTTCGCATATTAAGAGGTTATGCGCGGCTGCAGGAAAAGTTGACACAGACGAATAGCAATTAAATAGGTTTTGAGAAAAAAACTTTCAGGTAGGAAATGTATGGTTTGTAGTTTTGGTGTGAGCAATTTCATATTTGATCATTTAGAATTCAGTGACTTGTGAATGGTCTGGGTATGGGTAGTAGTAGAGAACATCGGCATCACGGGTTTCATCGTAAGCAGCACGCGCTTGGCTGACCTATACATTCACAAAAAAATGACTTTCACCCGTTTGAATTTTTAGTATTAATATGTTTGAATTGCTTAAATTACATTACCTTTTCGGAACGAGCGGCATTGTCATCCTCTTCTTCATCTTCGTCATCATCGTCGTCATCGTCATCCTCGTCATCATCATCTTCCTTGTCATCCTTGTTCTTCTTGCCAGAAGTCTTCTTGCTGGGTTCCTCTTCTTGCTCAACAACTGGTTGTGGGGATTCTGGGTTTTCGGCAACGATCACTGGAACCACTATATAAACAACAGAAGGGTATGAATATTTATTCGAGTCGTAGATTTTTGTAAAACGATGTTATGAGTGTTTTTAATGACTTTGCTCGAAACCTGGAACGTCAGAAACTTCGTTTTGTACTACGGCAACGGCAAGTGGTTGTTGCTCAACCTCTTCGTTTTGAACAATTGGGCTTGGTGGAGCATCCTCATTTTCTGGCTCAGCACCTTGGGCTTCAGTGGAGGAGGATTCAGCAACCAAACCTTGTGGTCCTGCAAATTTTAACATGCAATCAATGAGGTCACGTATTAGGACATACTATTTTAGTAAAAGAATTGAATCCAAGTATTTCACCAGCAGACTCATCGGCCTCTTCATCTTCATCACTGTCTTCATCATCGTCTTCAGCGTCTTCCTCGTCGTTGGCTTTTTCCTTGTCCTCAGTGGGTTCCTCATCAGATTCGGCCTCATCGGAAGCGTTCTCGCGGGATTTTGGGGATCCAGAACCTTCAAAATGTCCCATATCTTCGGCTTCATCATCTTCACCACCACCTTCATTCAAGGAAGGTACTGGCTTACCACTTCCAGCAGCTACTTTCTTAGATGGGTGTCCAGACTTTGGCTTGGCAGCTGGCTTGGAGTTTTCTCCACGAGCTGGGGAGTCCTCCTCGTCCTCTTCATCTTCCTCCTCATCTTCGTCATCATCGTCGTCATCGTCATCATCGGCCTCTTCCTCTTCGTCATCATCATCCACTTGACGTCCCTCACGGTTGGTTTCTAACAATGTTCAACGTTGTGTTTAAAATCATATTGTATGACTTGGTACAAATTATATTTGTAATGTACACAATCTTGCTTTACCTTCAGCTTGTTCAGTCTCAGGAGCAATTGTGGTCACAGCCTCATCCTCAACAGCATCAGCCAAGGGTGCCACTTCTGTGGTCACCTCAACTTCCTGGGAAGAGACAACAGCGGCAACTGGGGCAGATTCAGCAGGGAGGATAACTTCTGGAGCTGGAACATCTGAAGATGCTTGGTTAACAGCAACGTTTTGGCTTTCATCGATCTTTTGCTCAACAGCAGCTACAGGAGCCGA
>JAQIXX010003218.1:0-20666 GCA_034700605.1 Willowsia nigromaculata
CCGATCCCTGGTGACCATAAATTTACCCTGCTGAGCAAAAAAACGAGACCCCGATCCCTGGTGGGGTTTCGAATCCCTGGTGAAGTCGGGACCGCTGGTCCCGTGGTCCGTAAGAATTTCATTGTCCGAATATATCTGTGTAAAACATGATTGGTTTGCCAAATAAAGTTTACACTTTCAAATGTATTTTGGTTTTGTCACGCCAGCTTTGCTTGATCTACTTATTTACTACACAAAAACGTACAATCTTTTTGGTCCATATGTTCATATTATGCGTGAAGACCAGCATTTTTTAGATTGCGCCACACGCGAATATAAGTAATACTGTTAAACATTATAAGGCGTTGATCTCTAGAAACTTTTTTATACTTAAAGTCACACTCGAATATTATGATACGTACCAATGCAATTTTGTATTGATATATCATAAAAAGGTTTCCAAAACTCAACGTCATCACTGACAAAAAATAAACTTGGTTAATTTAAGTGCTAATTAGTTTAAAGTGCTTGTTAGCGCAGGATACGAAAGGATGCTGTGGTTTTGTAAGTTTTCCCTGTTTAAAATTGTTCCACAGATCATTTATCCTTGTTGTTATTTGTGCAATGACTACAATTCATTGTAGAGCTTCCACTACCTCAGTTTTAAGTTTGCATTTCATTTTAAATGTTGTCTTGGCGGAGTTAGATGCAATGAAAATAGCATGTAAATCTGAGATACGATTTAAAAAAGTTTTGTTCTAAATTAATATTTAATTTGTAGATCAGAACCGGGAAGTAAACAGCCAAACATTGCTTCCGTCTCTTAATAAGTTCATAAATTGATTAATTATCTGAAATGAGTGCGACAAAGTTTATTGAATCTTTTTTACAAAACGAAAATCAACAGGTGTGACCTGACCTTAGTAACATAATGTTTCTCCAATATAGAATTGTGTTTTGCTTGGATAGTTCATTTCACTATGCAAGCTGCCACCGAGAAAGGTTCGGAGAAAGGAGTTGAATCGGTAGCGTATTGGAAAAGTATGGTGATCTCGATCTCAATTTTCAATCAAACTGCATTCTATGCCCCTGATTATGACGCATCTCTTCGGTAGTATGTGCAGCGCAGTTTCCAGTGCAATGGAACATTGCTGGTGTTTCTTCACACCTTATTTCACCGGATTTTTATTATGATCATCGAGAAACTCCAAAGCGTTACTTATCATCCTTTGAATTCGCAATCATCTCGGGAGATGTACATTTAAATGTGACATGTGTGTAAATAGGAAACACAAAAGTGTCAGATGGAATCGGTATATTTGTCAGTGCTAATTCTAATCGCACATTGGTGGCACAATTAAACACTCAATTTACTTATTTCAGTCCAATTCCTTGCCCTACTACTAATCCTACGTTGGAAGTTGAGCTGTACAGGAGCGATGAAAAGGTAAGCTATTTTTTAATATTTGTAAATGATCTTTCAAACAATTTTTTTTTAAATTTGTCGGGTAAAATATAACACTTTGCGTTATTTCTTCCAAGTTCTTTAACGATTAGCCGTTCGTATAAATGTGCCACTGCTAGAGGGTCATCCTTGATCATGAACGCAAATCGCCTGGTAGCAAGACCTGTCTTTCCCGAAAGATTGTAAGATGTGTTAAAATGATAGAAGCTTTCGTTCAGGACATCAAGCAATCCCTTTTCTCTAAAATTTTTGATACGTTGAAGATATAGATAAAATCTAAAATTTTGAAGACCAGAAAGTGAAACCCGAAAAGATATTTTAAATCATGCTATACAATTCGATGTTTTGTCTCTGGTTTACATGAAAATATCCCGAAAGATTAAAAAATCATTGTTTAGCATGTAATGAATTTTAGAGGACGATCCATGATTGGGTCTAAAATTTGAGTCGTTACATGTCAGAATATATGAATTTATGTGTCTATGAAAAGTGATTGGTTTTTTTATAAAAAAAAGTTTTTTCGCACGTTTCACAAGTAAGTTTTAGCTATAAGAAATCATTTTACATGGATAATTTGTTTCCCTATTCTTATTACTTGCTTACATTTAGGGTTTCAAGGTACATACAAAATTAGACATCAGATCTAGTCTCTGAAATTCCGTGCCATTCTATATATTTAACTCTGCTGGAAACATTACTCCATCTTCTACACACTTTTGAATTAGACCTCCCAGTCTTTGGTCTTGGTCTTTTATTAGTCTTGGGTAATTAATTCCGAAGCGGAGATGTACTCTACTTGTCAGCATATTTGCAAGCGTGAAATGACTGGACAGTGTGATATATTTGATGGAGGAACAATTTTATCCCAACAATATTCACAAACCTTACCGTCTTAAATTGATTAGTTTATCATATAATATTCAGCGAGCTGAATACTTCTATCTTTCAAACTGTTATATCTTACCACATTGTAAATTGAACTTGCTTACGATTTACATCCATAAATTTAAAGTCGGCTTTGGAATCACATGACTTAATGGCTGTACAGGCTAAATTTTAAAATTCCATTTATTATGGTGAGTAGTCTTTCCCATTCCTTTTGTGAAATGTTCGCTGGTAAAAAAATTGTGGATGATATCCTCAACCAGCCCAGCGAGGAAAAGATAACTTCGTTAGCTTAAGAGATAGCATGTTTATTTACAGAGTGATATCAAGTTGCAAACAACAGAGAATAATTGGTTGTTAATTGCGCGTAAAACCCATCATCACTCAATAGAAATGATAATACGTGGTGTGAATTATATAATATGGACTTACCCAACATTATTTTAGTAACAGTAGTGCTTTGCTAAAAGTGAATATAAGTTACGTTAGCTTTTGTTGTACGCGCTACTTTGAAACTGTTTTCCTGTTTTTAGTGTAATTTTTTGAAAACTACAAAATGTGTTTTAGAGTTGGACGTGTTTAGTCTGTAGTTGTGGTTATTACAAAATACTTTAATTCACGCAGTGATGCAGGATTACCTGCAAATAGTTATACAAATGGAAAATGGATGCATGGCAAAAAGATTACATAAGTTTACACAAACTGGATTTAATGAAGCTAATCAAGTGCAATGAATCCCTCTTAACTGCACTTTTGTCAACTGGAACATTAAGTGATGAGGACAAGGAAGAAATAATTAGCCAACCTACTTGTCTTGCGAAATCCTCTAAGTTACTCGACATTATATGCACTAGACGAGACTCGTATAGTATCTTATGTGAAGCCTTGAATAGAACTACGCAGACAGGAGCATATGATTGCTTAACAAAAAGACCTCTAGAAGAATTGCACAATATTGGGCGTTTATTTTTTAACAAAGCAAATTGTGAAGTAGTATCCATAAGCAACAGAAGCAGGAATTTTGACTGTCAAGTGTTTCCAGGAAAGTTTGGTGAACGGTTTGTAGCATTTAAGAAACACAAACTACCATACAATATAAATGAATTTGAGTCCAACGAGGAGTTCTTAGCGCAAGTTAAAATCTTGACTCAAATTGACGATCACCCTAATATCATTCGATATTTTTTGAGCGAAGTTATAGAAGTGAAAGAAAATTATTTTTGTGTCGCTGTTGTATATGAGCACTGTAACAAAAATTTTAAGGAACATTTACTGAATGATATCAGTGACGACTGTAAAATTACTATCTTGAAACAGACAATAACAGCCATTGAATACTTACACATTACCAAGGGAATCTTACATTTGTATCTAAGGCCTTCCAATTTGCTCATAAAGTATGATAATAATCCGAATAATGTGCGTGTAAAAGTTTCAAATTTCAACAACGCAATGTACTACGCACCCACCAATTTGAATCAGACACCTAAGCTTAGCTATAACCAAATTGCTACAAACGTAGGATGGATGGCTCCAGAAGTTGTAAGAAGCTTACAAAATTGTACCGATAAAACCACACCAATTGCTCCTGTGGTAACAAAAAAGTGTTTGAATTTTAACCATTCCATAAAATGCTTAAATTCATCATCATACAGTATCCTAATCATGCGAACAATTACAAATATAACTAGCTCATGTTTTTAGTTGGTTTGTGAGTAATTTCTCACACATCAATTCATGAGAAAATATTTGAGGGTGATGCAGAATTTATGGCTGAGCGACTAATATTTTTGCTAAAAAAATATAGTGAGGGTTGGTGTGTATTTTCTTACACATCAATAAATGGAAGTATTTGTGGGTGACTTAGAATTTTTAGACAAGTAATTAATATTATTGGTTTTCCTCAAGATTCAATTATTCAGATTCGGACACGAACAGAGGTCGAATCAAAACTCAAAATCAAGTTGTACTTGTACTATTATGTATTTTATTGTGTTTGCAACGGAAAATTTACACCCTTTTAGTAATCAGTTTTTATCTTATTACCGCTTTACTATAAAGCGTGTTCCTTATTTTTCTGATTGCGATCGTTTCGCTTTTCATTCTGCTGACGCATGATCTGCTGATTACGGAGAATGATAAATAATGATTGAGTGAAAGACTAACAATTACTTGAGCATGAATTATGTGTCAGTACTTGTTGTATAAAATTAAAAAAATGAGTTATGCATTGCGTACATTTTGACTGACACTTGTCAAGGCAAACCATTTTTGCCTTTAGTTTTGAATGGATGTTAGTTGATTAAAAACACCATTCTTTCCAAATCCACATTACATATTCTGTGTGTTTAAACTTTTTCGTTGTGTGGATTATAGGACTTCCAGACTGACGTATTTGCCTTAGGATGTTTGGCATACTATATCTTGTCAAATGGGAATCATTTATACGGAGACCGCTTTGACTGAGCTTACAATATCAAAGCAGGAAACGTAATACAGGATTTTGAGAAGCAATTACCTAAAAACATTTGTCATGATTGCGCGATAGGTTTTTTCTTGTCTGTAACCAATCCTAATCCAAATGAGCGAAGCGATATATCATATGTTATAAAACACTCGCTTCTGCATGAAAATCGATGCCACCATAAAAAGAGCTGAAGTGCTTATGAATGATCAAAGAACTGGCAGTTTTCATAAAATAGCAAAAGTTACAGTGATTTTAATTCCGAATTCATTGTTCCAGATAAAGTATAAGAGTAACCTGGCTTGCCAAAATGTATTCTTCTGAGGGTACAGATATTGTTTACGAAGAAAAGGATTTACTGGGAGAAGGGTCCTTTGGTACTGAAGTTTTTAGTGGAACATGTGGTAACAAAGATGTAGCAGTGAAAGTTTTTCCTATCACAAGGAAGGCAATTGATAACTTTGTCAGAGAAATAGAAGCTTTTACCACCTTTACGAACGAGCACACTAATAAAAACATTGTCAAATATTTTGGATGGAAAGCTACAGATCGTGTTGTACTAGCAATAGAAAAATGTGATAGCAGTTTAGATGAGTTTATTGTGAAAACCAAAACTGATAAAAATCAAGTCTTCAGTGATCTAGCATTGCCTATTTGTCACCAAATATTAAATGGGATTGCTTTCCTTCACAGTCACAAAGTTGTGCATGGGGACTTGACACCGTCTAATATCCTTGTACAGAAACAGAATGATGTTTTTTGTATTAAACTCACGGATTTTGGAATGTCCAAAATGATTCCTAGCAGATGGACGGAAGTTGCCAGATCGTCTTCAGGCATTGGTACAACAGAATGGATGCCACCAGAAGTATTGAGGTCGATTCAGCAAGTTGAAAAAAACCGTTCGTTACAGCAAAACGTGGACATACAAACGGTAAGAAAATCTTTGTGTTTCCAGGATCTTCCATTCTGGTAAAAATATGCGTGCAATTAATTAAACTAGATTTATATTTCCGGTTTTACAATGAATTCCAGACTTACGCTACAGATGTCTTCTCAGCTGGTTGTCTTCTTTACTACGTCCTATCTGAAGGCCACCATTTGTATGGTGAAATGCTCTTAAGACAAGGAAACATTTTGCGCAATCATCGATACTGGCGTCTGCATGAAATGAATAAAGCATTTTATCCAGCTCTCTATTCTATTTACTTCCTAACTGATTCCAACGCTAGAAAAAGACCAACCGCTATAAATACATTGGAACTCTGTGTGTTTTGGGAACAATTTGAAATAATCAAATTCATACACGCGATTCTCCAAATGCTAGACTCAAGAAATGAACACATCTTTAACTGCACAGAAACACTTGTACAGAATATCAATGATTTCTTTAAATCAATTGGTTGCGTGCATGAAATATCTGAAAATAGTATTGACTTTTGTAAGGCACTGCTTCATCACATGCTGCACTTTATAAGCACACATAAACCAACTTTGCCATTGGAATCTTCAGCGAATTATGATATGCCACAAAACTTTTCGTCGCTTCTTCTTCTGGTATGGCACGCATTTTATAAAATTGCGCATGATGAATCACTCTCAGAGTTTTACAAATGTCATCCTGATTATGTTGACGATACATTTGGAAATGTGTTAAAGCAGCTTACAGTCCGGCCTGATCTAGAAAATCAAGCAATTAACGTATATCAACTTCATAAAGCAAAACAAAATAACCCCGAAAGCATGTCGTCATCGGATGAATGGCTGATAGAGAAGCTGCTTGACGTTGCTACATACGAGAGTGACCAAATATTTTCAAAAATATTTCAAGAGGCAGAGAGGAGAGGTTTATTGGGAGAACTATTACTCATTCAAATATTAAAGAGTGTTATTTATAACACCCAACAAATTACTGATGGAGCGTTAGTCAGCAGGATATCCATCGTTGACACGCTAATTCACAAGAAGTATGACATTATTCACAGTTTGGATTCAAATGGTGATAATGTTCTACATTTACCAAAAATAAATGTTGACCTTACAGCACACTTAATGAGAAACGGAGCAAGTATTACTATTCCTAACAAAACTGGGAAAATGTTCCTACACATTTGCGCGTCATATCTTTCACCACATGAATATCAAAGATTAGTTTCTGTTGTGCTGAAGTTAAGGCAAAATATTGCTTTCACATTGCGATCGGCCTCTGGAAAGATTCCCTTGTTTTATGCTGTGAAACACTTTGATGTCCTCCTTGAAACCTTAGGATTACTTGACAGCCATAACTTGCTTCAATTGGAGAGCCAAGACAATAATGGAAACACTATTTTCAATCAAGCTATAAAATCGAAGCGTTCCGGGGCGTTTTTAAGTATTCTTAAAATATTCTTGTCCGATAAAGCCAATAAAGAGGAAACCCTGAAAGTAAGTATAACGCAAACCAATGCCAACAGAAAGTATAGGTGAATGAAATATTTATATGTTTTCCATTTTTTGTAAAATGTCTATGTCCATTATAATTTTGTAGACATGTTTAAGAATTCAAAATTTTCGATTCATATAAACCTGGAAGCTTCTCATAAATACATAAAGTATTTTGCGAGCAAGGAACAAAAAATTACATTGTTGTAGTATGTATTTGTTTCGCAATTCAGTAAAATATTACACACGATTCATATTAGAAGGATTCAATTCAAAAAGGAAAAATTAATGTGTTTAAATTTTCAGATGTTTGAAAGATTTGGACTTCTCAAGGCAACCGAGACTAAAGGTACATTCCACCATTTTGAAGCCAAGAAGCCTTCAGGCAATGTTGAATCAAATTATCAAGGCCAAGTGTTTGCAAGGAATTCTAAGAATCGACCTCTATCCGTTTAAAGTGGTAAGCTAACTGATATTTTTATATTTATGTCTAGCGATAAAACATGAGCATGGCTATGACGAGTTTCACTGAGATAAAAAACCCACTGCAAAATAATTATCGAAATTTCCATAAATTTTGTACCAACCTTTTCTTCTTCATTACTAGAAGTAACAGAATGCATAAACGCTTCCTTGATCCACAAAACATATCTCGGCCATTTATCTAAGTTATTTTATGTACATAAATGTTTTAGCTAATACACAATAGCATGAGGTCTTATCAGTGTTGCATATCAATTAAAGAGTTTAAAAAACTGTATGTCAAATACTTGACTATCGCAGCAGTTACCTGTGCAGACGAAAAATGAAATTTAGTTCCTTCTTTGCGTCATAGTTGACTTAAATGATTAAGTAAAACTTGTATATTTATGCGATATTCAGTCTGCTATAAAATAAATAGATCAGCTCCAATTGTATACGTGTGTGATTTTGCTTAGCTAAACACGGTTTTCTTCAATTCAAGCACGCTAAATTTTAAGTAGGCAGTAATTCTTGGTTGGTAAATATTATAAAGTTACTGTATAGAAGCTTGCAGGTTACTAGTTCTGGCTAAGTTTATACATGTGTATAAAGTAGTTAAGAAGAATATTTGGAAGATTCTAATAATGTATTTTACATTTCAATAGCCATATAAAAATCTTGCCGTATAATGTTTTTAGGGGAAAAAAAGAATCCATCATCTTTGGATCCATGGCTTCCGACAAGAGTAAGATTGTGGAAGCTTTTTGTCTCTTAGCAAAGTCCGAAAATCTTAAGGTAGCCATTAAGACGTCACGGGAAGATCGTGCCAAAGTTGGAGCCTCAACTGCCGTTGCAGCCTCAAGTATCGTTGCAGCCTCAAGTGTCGTTGCAGCCTCAAGTGTCGTTGCAGCCTCAAGTGTCGTTGGAGGTGCGATTTTGGGCCCAATTGGTTTGGTAGCAGGCGCCACGCTTGGTGGAGCAATTTCTGCCTTCATGCACAAAAAGTACAAACCTCTTTGGGAAATCCTTCACGAGATGACTGAAGAAGAAAAGGAGCAACTTGTTGAGCATATGCAAGCCATCCTCAGTGATCTAAATCTTGATGATGTTACTACTCTCATGTCGCTTGCTAAAAACCCTAAGAGCAACCCTGCTGCAACTGAAACTATCACAAGAGCTCTAAAAGTTTTCGCTAAAAGAAACATGGTTTCTAATTAGAAGACCCTGCACAAATTAAATTGCATGATTTTGGAAAATATCTGGATTTAATATATAAGTTTGTTGTATCGAAGGATTGTTTGAGAAATTGTGACTAATGTTGAAATAAATTTTTAAAGAAATGCGTTTCTGAAGCATCATAATTTTAAATTCGCACAAATCACCATTAATGAATACCAAAAATAACTGTACCAAGTAACTTAAATTTTTAAAAATTCACACTAATGACAGTGAGGTTTACAAAATACAAGTTCAAAATTAACTAGCATTAATCCGTTAGAATAAATCTTTGCTAATGCATATGTACGTGGGTATCAATATGAGCTGGTGTTACATTGCAAAATTATTATCGTGAAAGTATAGACTTCCAAATTCAAAAAAATACGAAAGAAGCACTTTCCATTCTGATGAAGAATTTAGACGTGTAGAATCAATTCGGTTATCGCGTAACTCAGAAGTTCAATCATACTAAAAAAAATCAATGAAAAAAATTAGTGGATACTTAAACACCTACTGTTAGTCTTACAAGTTTTTCCCTACAGTATCATAATACTTATACTTTCGGTTTAATACACCGCTTGAGCATCTGCGAATGCAAGTATTGACCATACCATGTTTGTCCGTCCGTCTGTCAACATGATAACTCCCGAACGCGTTAACAGAAATTTGGTATAGTGGCCAATAGGATCTAGGACAGAGCCTTAATGATTTTCAGCCAAATTGGTCCGCCTATTCCCCGGGGGTCATGGGTCACCAAATGACCTTCTTTAAAAACATGACTTTAGTTTGCCATATCGGAGAGGTATATTGTGTAGGCAAAGAAACTATTAGCATTGCATAATTGCCATGTATATAATGTGAAGTGAAACTTTATAGTTTGACAATATCACTTTTCCGAAAGTAATCCTAATTAATTGTTTTTAAAAACTTGCATTTTTAAAAAAATGTCGTGTCAATATTTTGTCTAAATCGTATCATTGTTCTAACGATTTATAACGTTACTTTCAAAAATACAGTCTAGTGACAGATTTTTAATTTACATTGTAGCTTGGTACTATGCCAATATCAAGTTTTTACTAAAACTTTTTCCTTGATGTCAGTTTGAAAGCTTATAATTTGTGTACTCTGGAATATTTGTGATTGTGTAATAAGGATAAATGAATTTTGTATCGCTTAAACTCTGAGAACTAATGAAAATGATGTCGTTCTATGTACATTGTAGTTACGTATTCAGGTCTAGTGATATATCAAGGCGTCTAATTCATACAACCAATCAGCTTACACATAAAAATAATGCAATCGTCCTGTTTACGATAAAGAGAAAACAAATTGTTGTGACAGTTTTCTTAATTTAGTATCATAACTTGTTAAGTGTCACCTATAAATATGTTACGACACACATTCATATTACTGGTAACCAATTAAATAAGATGTTGTATAACCTGCTTTTGTGTACGAAAATTGTTGTTTTTCAATCCTATGCGAGCTCGTTACAACAGTAATTTAACAGTTTTTGAAGATAAACACTTATGTAAAATTCTCATAGTGACTAACATAAACATTTTATATAACATCTATAAAATCTATAAATGCCAGAAACTATGGATTCAACATTTGCACATGTTTACATCAATTTTTCAGACATACTGCGTTTCTTGTGTATAAAAACGTAATATAAAATCTAAAAGACGCTATCTTTTGAGTTGAAGATTACTACGACTAACTCAATATTGCAGGTATAAGGTATGCATAATATTGTGGTTTTGATGATGAATTTATTTGTAGATTGCCGGCAAGACAAGCTAATAGAACGTGAAATAGAATGTGCATAAAAAACATACATCACCAACTCACTAATAATTGCTTTTAGAATTTAGCCCCAGCAACTTGCTTGGTACAAGTGAATACGCTTTGGTTGTACGTGGATTGATCAAATCAAAGGGAAAACCAGTAGCGCTTAAAATCCCCAAACTGTCTTCTGAATTGACTATTTACGAAACTATCCTAGAAGAGGTTAAAATTATGGAACATGTTGGCCACCATGAAAACCTGGTATCTTTTTTTAGGAGCATCTATAGGGGAATACGCAAGTCGCAAGTCAAACAACAGTTCACGAAAGCTTATTATTTGTATTACTATTGAAATATATTTTTCAATAGGACAAATTTTCATTGTCACGGAGATCTGTGACCTTGGCAGACTAGATAAGTTTCTGTGAATGCACAGGAGTCTGTTTTTGGATCTGGCAGTTTCAAATTCTCTGAGAGATGTTGATTCAAATTTAAATGGTGTAATCAACGAAAGAATCAATACGCTTGACCTGATCAGATTCTCTATGCAAATAGCTACTGGAATAGATTACTTAGCTTACGAAAAATTTGTGAGATAATATATTACAGAAATTTTAAGGTAAGGGTTTAAGATAACTTGATTTGGATAAAATTAATCCATGTTTATATGGTTTGCAGGTTGTTCATGGTGACTTGGCAGCAAGAAATATACTTCCTACAGCAGACAAAGTTGCCAAAATATCCGATTTTGGCCACCGCAAATTACTAGACGACAGAGCCGTAGACGTAAAAAGTCCTCTAGTAAACCGAATTTCATATTAATTATGTTGTCTTATATACCCAAAATTTTCCAATGATACTGAAAAAATACACAAAAACTTTACCACAGAAGCACTTGCCATGGCATTGGATGGCTTTAGAGTCTCTTGTGGATAACGTTTTTACCACCAAATCTGATGTTTGGGCCTTTGGAGTTACTTTGTTTGAAATATTTACTCTAGGTGAATCACCGTATTCTGGTGCAATCAAATGTTTGTTGAAAAACTAAAATCTGGATTTAGATTAGAACAACCATTGTACAGCATCAACGAGATGTTCGTATTTATAACTCATAATAACATATTTAATCCATTAATAGTTTTGACAGTTATCTTCTGCATGGCTTACTTGTTTTTTTTGTTTTATTTAATATGAAAAACTGTGCGGTTGCTGGAGAAGATCCTCACTTCCGACCAGACTTTGGAATGCTTCGCGTATTTTTTGAGAATCTTATCAAAGCAAACTTTTCCTTCGTCGACACTGTGATTGAAGATATCAGGAATCTATTTTGTGATCTTCCATGATAAAAACAGTGTTCAAACGAAATAAAGAGGAAAGGTATTTTGGCTTTATATGAGTCCATGAAGACACATTTGTAGCCATTTACAAGCATTGCACAATTAAATAGAAGTAATCAATCAGCTACATACAGCTGTAACTTTTAATATGCATACATTCTTTATTAGTTATAGAGTTTGTGGCAGTAAATTAAAGGGTAAATCAAGTAAACGTATAAAACTTTAGTTATGAGATTCACTATAAAAAAGACATTACACTAGTGCTTTGTTCTTTAATGAAAAACATTTATAAATACATGCAAATTTCTGTTTACTAACTAAGTCCATCTGACCTATGTGAGATTCACATTATAAGTTATTTTATTAATAGAACCTAAAACCCGATATAGGATTTTACTCAGTACGACTGGGTAAAAAACTCATATAATAAAGAGAGATGTTTGAATCGTTATCATTTAAGCAAGCTTCACAGCATGTATACTATTTACTGATTTAGGAGTAAGGTAATGTAAAAAGTATAAGACAAAACTGGTTGTTTACATCATTATTTTTTTATTCAAGTCTACAATTAGCATTTAAATATCGTTTTAAAACGTTTAAGTAATAGTTTATTACCTAACCTAACATAATATCATGGGAGAGACTGCAAAAACCCTTAAAATGGGGTTAGGCGGCTGGGCTTGTTTGATTATTCAAATGAGTTCCTTCCCAATTTACATACATACATAACCTAACATAAAGCATGTGCCGAACTTTCTGGAGACCAGTTATGTTCGTCTTGGTCTGGAATGTTTGAATAGCACAAGTATTTTTGAACATTTTAGTTTTGACCAAGTTAGACTGGAAGGTTTGACACTGGAAACGACTGTCATATACATGTATAATTAAATTCAACAGATACTGTTATTATTAAGATCGGTACTACTTGGGTGCAATTTTTATATCGGGTGTCCAATATCAGCGCAATTTTAATCTGATAACTATTTCTTAGAGAAAAATATACATTGCAATTACTCATTCCCAAAAAATGGCTTTGCCAAGCAACTGTAAGTATGTCCTGCAAACCTCTATAGTCAAAACCATCATTGAAATAATACTGAAAACTCCGTACACAAGAAACACAACAGTAACATCCAAAAATTTGACTGATGCGTCGGACTGATCTATTGAAGGAGTAAACAAACCAATCCTACTCTTCAAAAATTTTCCACTAGCTATTCGATCAGCCAAATAAAATATATTGAAACTATTATTAAATCCTCCCTTGTTGTTAACTTTTACAATTTTCTGGAAATGTAACATTGTATAATAGTACCGCTTGTACATTAAGTTTAATCCACTTGCGTCCATTTGTCCAAGTTTTCTAACGTATAAGTCATTAAATGGGCAAAATCTTTCAAAAGCCCAAAACATCGAGAGATAATAGATTGTCCCCTTTTTAGTTACTGGTGCCGCTAGTCCTCGATTTGCAAAAATGTGCAGTAGCGGTATCAACGGTCTCAAATCCCCACGACTTCTATAGACAAGAGTTAACCTTGTGCTGACTTCACAATTATTTTCCCGATTGTTTTGCGGGTTTTTACATAGAAGCAATCCATCTTCCGAAGAAAATCTGGAAACAATTTCAGTCTCATTTTGCCAAGAGCTAACGTATTTTAATCGGTCAATAAATGTTACGTTTACAGTTGACTTCTTTTGGTTGATTCGACCTTTAACGTTGACTGAAGAAAAACACTTGTTTTTAAGGAAATGATACAAGTTTCGTTCGGTAAGAAGATCTCCAGGATTAAATTCCAAACTCTTGTTTGTTAGATGAGCCAGGCATGAGGGTAAATCGTTTGGCATTGGAGCAATAGTTAGGTACGAATAAATACATGAAGTGTAAAAATTTCGAAGCACTATCATTGAAAACACCCAAGTTAACATTGGACCAACATTGCGTATATTGCGATACGAGTATATATTAAAACCTTTTTCACATGCTTCAGCAAAAATCCAAAATAGCCAGAAAGAAACTGAATTTTTTGATAGCAACTCAGGAGCTAATTTACTATTTGCATATGCAATAATGCAACCCATGAGCACAAATGGGACCCACACACTTATTCGGAAAGGTCTAAGTAGTGAAATCATGTTTAAGGTTTGCTTAATCTTTAGTTCTTCTATTCCTAAAACTGTGACAAACTTTATGCTATCATAATCGCTTCCAAAGGGTCCATAAGATTTTGAGTTAAAATTGTAAGATGTGTTCAAAAAGGCGATAGGGTCCTCTAAATATAATTTACTATTTTGGCCAGAATAGCATGTCTTGGATGTACAATTCAAAAATTTCATTAGATTGTACTTTGAGCAAAGATAGTGGGCTGTAAAATGAGTGTATAGTTTCAAAGAGGAGTGTCCATAACAGTATTTTAGTTTCTTGCCAATAAATTCATCATCTTGGATGCCAAAATTATCAATTGTTCTAACAGATCCTCTCTCTTTCCAAAATTTGCCAAACGACAAGCGAAATTCGTCGATTTGCTCCATAACCAAGTACTGATGTGCATATTTTAATTCTTCCGCTTTTAGTATCGGAAGCAAATGTGTTTTTGAGATTGTACTGTCACCTTTGAACCATTTTACATTTTTGTTCACTAGTATCCCCACCACAAAAGTAGAACTTTTCAACCATGGCGGTAGAACTATATAATGACTTAAAAAGTATGTTTCTATCTCTGTAAGGTGTCTTGCAGATAATAAAGAAATGTAATAATCTGTGGGCTGACTTGCTGAATTACAGGTTGGTTCTGCGAAAAATAAAGTTGACAGGTCCGTATACATTTGATTGGTTTCTACAATGTTTATATTAACGGGGATATCTTGAAATAGTGAAATTTTTAGGCGGAAGTATGAACCATATCTCTGAACAGAAAGTATTTTTGAATAAATAGTTTGATTCTGTTTTATTGTGTTTTTGCACCAGTTCCGGTGTAAAACTGGTGCTTTGGTTGCCATAATTGGGGTACATGACACGCTGGTGCAGCTATTGTAATTATCGAAATTTGAGGGTGAACTTTGCCATTTAGATTTGTTTATATCAAACCAAACCGTTGGACATTGGTTTATGTGTGAAAATGAGCTTAGAAGCTGCACTATGGGACACTTAGGTGTGTATAGGCTAGCGGCAGGGTAAATAGTTGACAAAATGTATGCTATAACCAACCCTTTGGACTCATTTATCATTTAGCCTAATTGTATATAATGTATCAAGCAATGTTTGTAATTTTTATGGATGAATCCAAACTTTGAAATATAAGCACAGCAACTTACTTTAATTCAATGACAATGGTTGAATAATGAAACCACTAAGTTCCCTTTCTACATCCCAATGTTGACAGTTCTTTTTACTTCAAATCAGCCTAAGAAACAAAACATTTTTTCATTTCATGACAAAACCAAAAAAAACTATTTATAATACAATATACTTTAAATTTATTTGTTTAGATATTAAGAAATTCCCAAATTTATGGGTCTGATAAAAAAATTGAAAATGAGTAAATTTTAACAATCTCTACTAACCGATAAAAAGTAGTCAAGGAGTTAACTCAAATAAGAATTTGTTTAGACAAATAGACTTAGCTTTTCTTTTGCTCTTTATGTAAAGTGAATAGGCCTTTTCAGCTCTACGTTTGATAAAGACAACTGTGAAACCCCTTTCGTAAACATGAATAGATACATATCATAAGTGTACTCCAAATTAATGTCTGTCATTGACAAAATATAACTTTTTCTACACTACGCATCACAACACATTTTACAACTCAAAAGTTCTTAATTTAAGTGGGAAAGAATCCTTCAAAGTGTGCCATTTTCATTGCATTACATTAGTTTAAGTAAGCAGTTTAAAAACTAAGTTACAGAAAGCTACAGAAAAAGTCTTTCTTTTGAAAACGCACACTTAACACGGAAATTTAACACCTACTGTTTGCAATGCTCGTATTGCCTGCATATGACACCGTTTAGTCACGGCTGGCAGTGACTAAAAGAGCTCCTTACTTCTACTCTCTTTGCAAACAAATTTATAATCCTTTTACTTAGATGATTTGCTTCCTCTCAACGATCAACGTATCAAAATATGTTGGATTACTAACTCAAAATTGTCCAAGATATTTTCATGCACATTTAAATTTGAGAATCTTTCCTTCCCAATGACCTAATTTTACATTTTTCCTTGAAGTGCACCTTATCATTAGCAATAAATTGTATATTTGGTTCATAACACTTTTTGTATACTGACATAGATTTGCATACAACGACATTGCTTGAATATACAACCAAATTTGAATTTACAATTTCCATTAAAAAGGCTACCTAAATTTTTTTATAATGTTTTATAAACAATTTCATTTTGAATACATTACTTCCACGACCAGCATCTTAAACCTCTAGTACTAATGTAAAGCATACAAACCTCCAGAAATAAAACTACAACTGAAACCACACTCAGAGCTGAATACACAAGAATCACAACCGTGACATTCATTAAATTAACTGAGGAGTCTGCTTGTCTCTCAGTATCGATAAACATTTCATTCTGTGACTTTAAATGCTTTCCGTTTGCAATTTTATCAGCTAAATTAAAAGCACTTAACTGTTTGTTAAACCCGTCCCTCCGATTCACATTCTTTATATCAAGGAATTGAAGCATAGTAAAGTAGTTCCTTTTATAAAGTAAATTTAACCCATTAGCATCAATTAGCCCCAGTTTTCTTAGAAATAGTTCGTTATGCAAATTGTACTCTTCGAGTGTCCAGACCATTGGCAGATAATAAAGTGTCCCCTTTTTGTTTGATGGCGCTGATAATCCACGATTTGCATAAATATGAATTAGTGGAATTATTGGCCTCAATTTTCCACGCGTGTTATAAATAATAGTTACACGTGAACTAAGTTTACATCTCATTTTACGAAGAAGGTATTTTACATAGATCATGCATGTGAGACGTGTCTTCTCAGATGAAAACGTGGCAATAAAATCAATGCCAAATTGCTCATTTTTAATAAATCTCAGTTGAGGTATAAAGGTTGAGTTGATATTTTTAAATATTTGAGACCAGGATTGGAGATTGTTGTCTTTTATCCATTTATATACGAGAAATTCATACACCTCTGGTGTTGTCAAAAGATTTCCAACATCGATTTCTGATCTTCTTGTTGTAAGGTCAATCCAACTTTTTGGGAGATTTGTTGTTGCTGGCAGGATTGTCAAAATAGAGTAAATATATGAGGTGTAAAAGTTGCGTATCACAATCATTGACAATAGCCATGCCAATATAGGAGCAACGTTTCGAGTATTCAGATGACGAGTAACCTTAAAACCTTTTTCAAATATCTCAGCAAAAACCCAAAATATCCACAGAGAAACTGTTTCCTGAGTGCGATTCTGGTAATGACTTTCCAATCGCAAATGCAACTGTAAGCCCAGTAATCGCAAATAAAATCCATACACTTACTCTGAAAGGTTTGAACAGAGAAACTACATTCAAATTTAGCTTAAACCTAGTTTCTTCCCTACCTAAAACTGTAACAAATTTTACGCTGTCATAATCACTTCCAAATTCTCCATACATATTTGACCTAAAATCGTCTGATCTATAACAAAAAATGGTTTCTACGTAAGCAAGCTCGCCCTTATGCCCTAAAACGCACGCTTCTGTTGTACAGTTTAAAGTTTTTAATACATTATATTTGGTGCAATTAGAATGAGGAACTAAAGGGTATTTGTGTTTGATTTGGGAATATCCGTAGCACTTGCCAATATAGGTATCTATGTAAGAATCTTGGTGAAGGCCGGAATTATCAATTGCTTTAACAGACCACAACTCCTTCCAATTTTTACTGCTTATGAAAAAAATGTCATGAATTTCCTCCAAAACCAGGTTTGGTGGATGTGTTTTTGAATTTGTAGGGCTACCCTTAAACCATTTCAAGTGTTCTTTAAAGTGTATTCCTACTGTGAACTTAGTACTACGTATCCCTATAGGTAAAACCAATAAATGTTTTAAGACCAACGAAGAAGCTTCGACACGGCTCTTTGCTGATAGCAAAACCAGATAATAGTGTGGGGGCCGACATTTGCATGGATACCTTGACACACCTGCGTAAATGGTTTTTGTCTTAGCAGTAAAAATGTGGCTGGTTTGATCCTGAAATATTGATAATTTAAGGCGAACAATCGGGCTTAGTTTTTGCACATTGAATATTTTAAATAATATGATCTGGTTGTATTCCATTCTCTCTTTACACCAGTTGTTTTTCAAGGTTGGGGCTTTAGTTGCTATTATTGGGTTAAATGAAACTGCAGCACAACTATTGTAATTATCGAAGTTTTTGATTGAATTGTTTTTTGCAGATTTTACAATGTCAAACCACAAGGTTGGACTATCCGCTAAATGGGAGAATGTAATCAGAAATTCCTTTATCGGGCATTCAGCAGTAGATACGTAAGCCATAATATGGCGAATTATTGAAAATATTAAAACTATAAACGCTATTTTTCCATTTATTATCATGGTAAGAGTTATTTAGGATGAAATTTTTTAAATTTATGTTTGGGAATTTGTATTTAGTAAAATATATCAAATAGATCAAACACAAAGTCAGTAGCTAAACCCTTTGTAACTATTAAAGTTTTTAAGAGTCTTCAGTGTAAAAAAGTCTCAGAAAAACTGAAGTGTGCTATTGCTGTTGTTTACTAAGTAGCAAAACATCTTATTGGACTACGTATTAAACCTATTGTTAAATTCCTTAAGGTTTTTGTAAGAATCAAGCTGATGATTTAAGTTTTATATAGCTAGGGAAAACATAAGGTTTTGAATGACATATTGTTGGGAGACAAAGTAATAGTGATTTTATGAATACGTTTGTTTAAATGTTTATTCTGTAGTTCACATACAGCAAACGTTATGCGCCATCTATTAGGAAAAATTATTTACTTAGATAGACAAAGCGACATCTCAAGACTATTTGAATTTTCATGAAAGAAAACTAGACAAATAAAACTATGAGAGTCTTAAGTGGCTTACACTACTTTATATTGTTAAATTGACTATTGTTAAGCCCGTAAAATAGCTGAGGTAAAACGAGCGAAAAGCCTTGTGGTAAACAACAAGTGGTTCCACTGTTATACAAATTTGGCAAATTTAATTATGTGAGGTGAAGTCTGTACTTACTATGGAATGCAAATTTTATTTAAGCTTAGATCAGCTAAAAGTGAGTCAAGCTCTACGAAATTGGGCATGATAAATTTAAGGGTAGTAGTCAAGGTAGTGTTAAATTCTCCCACTGTTAGAATCACCGCTACCATTAGGGTTAAAAACCGAACAATATAAACTGTGAATCATGCTCCAAGTACCTGTAAGAAACTCCGACAAAATAGGGAGTCTGCGTTTTAAATGCACATGTCGCTTACAATGATGAGCAAGAACTTTCATCTTTAATGACCGTCTGCATACTATCACTGATACGTTGAAACTGCAAATATTTACTTACCATTAACTTTGTCTATGGAACTTGTTCGTGTTAAATCTTCATAAGTATAATCTAAATGAGCAATTGAGCAATTTTAAAAGGCAACATGACGTCAGTTAGTAATGTTGGAGCTAGAACTTCTAATCATAATGAAAGTTGAACCAAGACGCAAAATATGCGATCATTTTTAGTTTTTACACGCAGTAAAAAATTAAGTCGACATAAACGCAGCAGTTTGATCAAGCCTTAGAGTCAAATTCAACATAAAAATAAAAGTACATGATAAACGATTAGAGCATTTTCATTTGAACATAGAACTAAATAAATATTTCATTAGTAAACTTGAATATCATTAGCTTCAGAAATATGTTAGATTGGGAATTTAGTTCTGTAATTAATATTTCATAAAGTTCGTGTGGCATTGCATGGCACAGGATAAGAACAACTAATTCCATTACACTAGAGCTAATGTAGTGAATGCATGTAATACACAAGGTAAACGTCCTTTGCATAAATAGTGCATGAATTCCTGCTTCAGATACTAGTATGTATCATAATTATTTCTAGTGTTTTTAACTTTAAAACAAAAAAAATAAGTCGGGATTTTGAGATTTTTGTCGAAGTCTCTCACAAATAATCAGAGCTTGATTGATAATATATACTCGTCTCATTTTTATGTTTTTAATCTTGATCTAGCGTTGATTCTAACAGTCAGAGAATCTTACATAGTCGTAGTCAATATCCCGAAAGCGCAAAGCTTATGAAAGAACAACATATCATTTATTAAATATGGCTGGGTTTTGTTCGCAGTTGTTAATAAACAGTAGCTAATATTATTAGTAGTTGGAAAAATTGTCTTGTTTTTCTAAAATAGCCTATTTTACATCAAGTTTCATCTGAATACATACAAGTTTTTATTACGTCAGCTAGAAGCAGACACTGTAAAACTAAGATACCTTATGTAGCCTACAATTCGAAAGACATACTTTAAGCAAAAAAATTAATATTTAAAAATTACCTGAACGCCCTCGTCTACCAAAAAAAACATTTATGGTATTTATATCTGTTTACATAAATTATATATAGAAAGCTTTTAGAAAAATGTTTTTTAAATGGGTATTCGTCAATTATAG
>JAQIXX010003219.1:0-20653 GCA_034700605.1 Willowsia nigromaculata
GCACGCATAACTTTACCACAAAAGACAATATTATATTCAAAAGCAACTGATATAAAATGCAGGCTACCTATGTCATTGTTATTTTCGCCTAGGATTTGAATAATGTATATGAACCTGCAAGTGTTATAAATACATATAAATTGTTGACGAACGGACATTACATAGCTGAATTTTGCCACTTGTGAACTCATGAATAAACGAGGAGGTAATGAAATGTGTCCGGGGACATTTACCATGAGATCAACCTATAGGAGCGATAGCTCAAGTACCAAAATGTGTGTACGTATTATGTATGCTGTCTTCATTGGCTAATAACTTGTAGAGTGAGAAAATAATTTCTGCATTATATTGTGAAAGTTTTGAAGGGAAAGTCCATAGAACGGAAATGCCACAGCCACGAATAAAAACTGTCCACCGAAAATACCTTCAAGTGTATAATGTGCATTAGCACGCAACTGATGATGATGAAAAGCTAACTAATAACTGTGACTGTATAACGATATGATGAGGATGCCAATAAGCGACATTGCTTTCTCTCTAGTGTTTTTAGCAAGATCACTATTGTTTTCCTGCATTTTTTGAAAAGTTGCCAAGTAAGAAGTTATAAAAACAGGAGAAGCAAAGCATTACGCATACATTTTTACGGCTATAAATCCGCTGCAGTGCAGAGGTATACTAAATTCTACACACGAAAGAATTTCGTTATTTCCCTTAATATATTTGGTGAAATGGTAAATCGCCTACCATGAAAGCTTTCACTTTACGTAATGGAAAAGGATAGGATAGATGTGACTTATTACACAATTCAATATGAATACCTAAGTAGATTGGCGTCTGTACACTTATATCATCTTCTGATAAAAATCTAAAATACGACTTTAGCACTTCATACATGTGAGGTCACACTATAAAAGCGTGAGAAATGCTATCGATTTCGTCTATATTCGTTCATATGTGGAGTTTTTTGGAAAAAGCAAATCAGTAATAACAAACAATCGAGGAAAAGTCGATGATGGAGGTGATAGTTTGGTATTTGTACTATGTTAATAGCAGAATTTTTTCCTGTGTATTGTGTACAGGTTGACGTTTCAAAGAAAACAGAATATGTTGTTGCTTCCTCACTAGCGCACACACTCCTAATACAGAATATACAGGTACCTAATATACATGGCGATTACAGCCGAAAATATAGAATTTATGGGAATTTTGTTGTGACGCAATTTTTATGGAATAATGGCAGCTCACAACACTAATAGATAATAGCCATGCAATTAAATTTCTCTGAGTAATATGCAAACTGAAACGTGTAGCAGTCATCCAGTCAACTAGTCAATCATATATGCCTTTTACCTACTGTCTATAGGTTCATGAATCATTATATAATCGTTATATAGGTAGGCATAAAGATTGAGATGTATGAGCAAACCATTATACACGCAACAGTAGACAGTGTAATTGGCTGTTAAATTTTAAATAGCTTCATCTCATCGAGAATCGACACAAAAACAAGTTGGTATGCAGGGAGTGTTGAAGTAAAAGAGAGTGAATGGAAAATTAGCCGTTGATGATGGCAAATAGGAGTGCTCTCTCTTGCTTGTTATAATAATAACAACATTTCAAAGCAAACGGGATAGGAAAACTAGGAAAAAGGAGCCATTTGCTTTTCTACAAGAGCAACTCAACAGACAGCACACACGTTTGTAGCATTGGTGGTGGTTAAAAAGCTAATAGGAAAAAACACACGGAGAAAGGGAATAAATGAGACACGACGACGTATATCAAAAGATGGAAAGAAGCTATAGACGAGTTCGCTTGATTGATAGCGTTTCATTTCAAATGACTGACATATTTACGTCGAAAATGATAAATCTAAGGTAGGTATTGGGAGTAATAATAATAATAACAATGATGAAGAAATTACTGTGTGGCTGCTCCATCAAAATATTTATTATAGAGCATGGGCAAAAAATACGAAAGGATTGCGTATTCACAAATTATATGCTTTGCATTAACAAGGCTGGAGAAAGTAGAAAAAGTATTAAGACGTTTCCGTTAAAAACAAACTGATCGGCGGTGTTTGACAAGTGGTTGAAAATTTTCTTCTTTTTAACGATTTTTATGTCAAACGTGAATGGTAGAGTTTTTACAAACATTTCAGTTATGTCAGTGCAATATGCCTGTGCAATATGCCACAATGCCATCCATAAAATATTGCTGGGTAAACACTTTTCTGAATCCCTCCGCTACTCTACAGTAAAAGAGGAATTAGTATATACCTATTGTCTTCGCCAAATATCATGAACGATGAATCAAACGAATTGTTGCTCACGAAAACACTAACAGAAAGAGAGTATAAAAATGTGTAGTAATATTTGGCAGCTAAAGTGCCTTATTACGATGTATACAATGCCTATATGCAAAAGTATCTGAATTTTCTAAAACAAATTACAGCTTAATTTTCTTCTCTTTTGCAGGCCATTGAAAACAGGCTTTTTGGAGAAAAATGTGCTCATAAAATCCTTTTTAAGGGTTTCAGATAGCAGCATCATCATCCAAAAAATGCATAACTTTTGGCATGGCACACACACACAGTGTGTTGCATACATTTAGCACTCATCCTAATAGTACCTATATTGCCACACATCTACCCAAACAAGAAAGACCCCCGCCACCAGCACCACTGCTTCAACTGGTAGTATCATAAAGTAAAAGTAATGCAATGATGTCTATAACAATTTTTTTATTCTTCAGAGAAATTTCATGTGTGTGAAGTGAGCCCATTATGTTAGCATGGAACAAGCACAAGCTGAAGACTGTAAATTTTAATAATACTTTCTTCCTATTCGTACAAAACGACAGAGGAAAGTAATATGTGAAAGGTCTTATGTCTAAACATAATAATAACTTATAACGCATCATAACCTCAGCCGTATATAATGCATTTACTGTCTGCTACTGTATCATCCTTGTAAAAATGACTCATATCGCGACCCATCCTAAGCACTTATACATTTTGAAATAATACTGGAAAGTGCAAGACTATTTTTTCGAGACTGTTGCTGCTGAATTGCATCTCTCTCATATATTCTCCATCACTATCTAATTTTCTCTCAACTTGCTTACTATTAGAAAAAGTAGAGGAGGCAAGAAAAATAGTGTGGAAATAAACTCGGTCTTGTCTTCACTCTCTCACAAGGTATGATCCCCAAATGTTATTCGAGTTGGGGGTTCTCGTTAGTCAATTCTAACTAATTCGGACATGCTGTTTCCAAATCTGAAATCCGTTTTTTGTAAGACTCACTCTAACTGATACAAACTGCATTTTAAACTGATCTGGAGGTGCGCGTAAGCAGTAGAAATAGCACACACACGGGCACCTCCAGGGAGCTCTCCACAAAAAAGACTCTTTTGCCGACTTGCGCATGAATCTGCTCTTCGCCGGATAGCACGTTTACTCTCTGCTACCTACCTAGATACACCCTCTTCCAGTCATCTGTCAATGACCGAAACATCAATTTTGTTCAAAAAATTTCACAGTCCAGTTTTAATGATGAATTGTGCCTGTGATCGTAGTGTTTGTGTGTTGTTTTATTGTGGAACTCTTGTGCAATTCTACTGCTTGCGCGCGCCCCCAGATCAATTTCAAATGCTGTTTGTGGCAGTTAGAGTGAGTCTTACAAAAAACGGATTTCAGATTTGGAATCAGCATGTCCGAATTAGTTAGCGTTGACTAACGAGAACCCCCAACTCAAGTAACACTTGGGGATCATACCTTGTTAGTAATTTATTGCTGTTTTAATGTAAAATTTAACATTAGCGATTCGATTCTATGTGTTTCCTTGATTGTGATGAATTATGTGTTTGCACGCATAAATAATTATCATAATTCCATTAGTGCACAATTTTTGTGAAATGCAACAACAGAAATATGCCAACAGAAGAGCAAAGGTTTTAGGACGCTCGTGCATCTGAGCCTTGAATATATAAAAGCGTGGAGAAACAAAGTAATCTAAAGCGAGAAATGGTTATGTGATGCATCTCACAACGTCACAACAGTCTATACACTTTGCAATTCTATGTAACTGTGATATTCAGCAATGAATGAATGATACAGTTTTTGAAATTGAAAGACTAATGATGGAAACGACCTTAGAAATCTCATCTTACTTAGCCCATGATTATCATCTTTGATGCTACTTTTATAGTCCAACTAGACTTTACCAGAACTAGGCTCACCAACACTTAATAATAGGCCTACACTGAGTAGCCATTATAATCAAAATAAAACTGCCAGTTATCGTTCATCATCAGTGCACTGTTCATTTTCATGACTTAGGTTAGGGAGGCGTATATATGATAATTATGCTAGTAACGACGATATGCACCAACGACAGGATTAAACTTGTGAGTTTACTAGCCTTTTGCTAGCATTTAATTAGGCGGACCTGATTATAATACCTAAAGCTTCCCAAATTTTACACGAAAGTTGTGGTATATTAAACACAAATAACAAGAACTCCCATGATATCAAATATTATGACAATGCATTACATTGTTTGTCTAGTTAGTTCACAAATAGAAATACTTGTGTTTAGAATGCGTTTGACTTCGGGGTGGTAGAGCAGATCATACTGTACATAAACGATGCGTTAGAGTAATTAGACACTTGAGGTGTTTGCAGGTGCGCCCATAAAAGCTATGTATGTACGAATGTATAAACCATGAAGTGTAAACGAATCTTGGAATGTAAATTATGTCATAATTGATAATTACCACAACATCTCATAAATTGTCAAGCAGAGTATGAGTCTGTGGCACTGGGCCGAGTTATGTATATAGGTTGTCAACAATTCTGTGATGACACTTTGGACTTGAGCTTTATACGCATTTTCTTTTTTAGACTGCAGCAAGTTTCCAACACTAAACCATAAGTTTAATTTAAATAATAATGCTACTATGTGCAAGTATTTGATATGGACGTTATAGGATTCAAAACCACAGCTACCTCGTTGTCTTTAATTTCTCGATTAGAACAAAGTAGTTAGGTTTAACCCAGATTGATAAATAATACCTGTGTACTGCATATAATTGTCATTACTTTAGTTAGACGCTAGAAAAGTGTGTTTCCATTCCATGTATTGAATTTTCGTGACAATAGAAATGAATAGCTGTAAACTACAACTGCTTGCAAGTGTTGATCCTTCATAAATTTATTGAAAGGAACGAAATTCACAAGGAAGGAACACCTAGATGTGCAGAGTGCGATTCCATGTCATATTGTTTTATAAGCATCTCATTGTGTGGTATGGCAGCACACAGTTTATTTAACTCGTCTGTTGCCTGAACTTGTACTAGACCGACTCAAAAAACATACAGACGCTGCGCTGGCTGCTTGATAACAAAGACTATGCAATTCTGATCTTGACGATGCATGATTATTATACGATCTTATGTTTTCGACAAGAAAAAATTGAAGGATACTTGCATATCTTCGCTTAGAACAGCTAGATCTTCATTTCTTTCAAGGTCGCATGAGCTCTTCTGATGCCGATGGATGTATGCAAAGTGTTTATTCCACTGCAGTAACAACGCAACTTGCTGCTCAGTTTGTTCATTTGTTCGCACATTATTATGTGCTCTGTAGCACCAGCAACAAACTCTTATTGACTTGAAGGCAATCCTCCTCTTCTGAGGCAAATCAAAACCAAAGTCAGTCATGAGGATATTGAATAGCTAATAACTTAATTCCATTACATACTCAATAACAACAAAGCCGAAGCATTCTCGTTTTAGTTCCCTTTCCTATTTATCGCTGATCTTCCTCTTCTGTTGGCAATATTCCACAGCGCGCGTACGCGTATGCAATAGATAAGCTTACTGCCACAACCCAATCATGCATACGTTTTCTCGAAAAAGGTTCACACAAGCATTCAAGAATTTGCGTGGGATTAATTAGTAGTTTGCGAGCTACAGACGAGTTATTGAACCAAAGTCATAACTCATTGATTCCAGTGTAGTGCAATTTTTAAAACCTGGCATTTGGCATGGTCTATGGCCGTGCATTGAACTAATGGCGAGTGGAGTGAGTGTCAGTGCTGCTGTTGGTGTCAAAAGTGTTTTAATGTTTTGACTGCTGCTGGAGCTCATTTATTACATCCTGATACAATAAGGCTCAGGGGGAGCATGCACTGAATTTTACATGTGGGAGTACTTTCACTCAAGGTAAGTGTCACTTACATAAAATCTTCATTTACTTTTAAATGCGTAAACGTTGTGGTGAGCAATTGGTTGTGATATGTGGATAGCGTTCGGTGACATCAGAATGACGTTTGGCAACCTCCCTTATCCCGACCTGCCTAATCTGCCAATATACTTGAGTGAAAATCCTTACCAAAGACGACGGCATCATCCCCCTCAACCTGAGTTACCTCTTGAGCCACAGCAAATCAGGCGTCAGATTAGGCTCCAGCCTTCAACAAGCGAAGATGACGAAGATGAACAGGGAGATGGAGAAGCTTTTGGAAGAGAAAAACAAAATGCACAAGTTCCCCTGCTACGAATATCCAACTTGCTATTTTCCTGTGACGACCCAGAGAGAACTGCGTTCTTTCTGCCGTTGATGATTCTATTAGTTGTGCATGCCATGTTCCTGTTTTATCTTCATGTGTACGCTCCATCAGTAGCAGAACAAATCCAAAAGGAAGAAAGATCGCCGTTTTTGCAGTATAGTCTGAACGAGAGACGCTACTATGATGTCGATGGACTGAGAAACAAAGTTTAACTAAATTTTAAGCAATGACTGACTTAATAGAGTTTAATTTTATTAAAATGTTGAATCGTAAATTGTTTACATTTACTTATCAAAAACGCTATACTAATACACACAAATACAATAATTAATTCTTAATACTTGAAACTAAAGTATGTAGTTCAATTTAATTGTTTGTTATTTTTAGTCTACTTTGGGTTTTCTCATTTTCCATGAAAGTATGAAACTCTGAAATGATAAGGAATAATACTGTATAATATGCATAACATGAGTACTTATAGAAGAATTTCTATATTTTATGAGCCCTATCATATAGGAAGCTGACGTTTTAACATTTTAATCTAAACAATGTTATGCAAAAATTGTACTTGCGTTGTAGGTTTAAAAAGGTACAGAATACTGACTAATGAAGCAGACCAACGCCTCTGCGTTGTCAAATCACAATTCATCTTGTCATCATGATTATAGGCTATAGGACTGCATGTGCTAAAGTGAAATCATTGAGTATATAGCGCATAATTTGTCACTACTCATCATTGTTGTTGCACATATACACGTTACTTCTATCTTTACTTCTTTGTGTCTGACCGGAAGAAGCTCTTGTTCCAACTCCGCCATTCGCAATACTTCCATTTCCAATATCCCCATTAGCGCTGTTTACGTCGCTCGTACTTTTATCGGATTCCATATCTGAATCATCAGGCTCCTTCAACATGTCTTCCACTTGACCTGGCTCCTGATGGGGGAAGTTATCCGTATACTTGGGAGGCGGCATGGGAAACAAGGCTGGCACGGCTGGAGGGGCGGAAGGAATGACTGTGGGGACATTGGCGTTGAAGACATCAAGATTGGGACCTCTTGTCCCTGTTCCGTTTGCAGTAGAGCTTCTCTATGTACGTAAAAGTTAAATTGAATGAATGTTTTAGTTTCGTCTGTATTGTCTCAAAAGTTATTATTACAATAATGTCTTCAATACCTGAAGAACGCCTGTCACCGTGAATATGTCAACGGTCCTTCCATTCCCGTCAACATAGGTTGGAGCATAGCAATGAGCATCGAAATTGTCCAATTGTCCATTCTCAAAGTTTTCGCTGGAGTTTGCTCCAACTTGTGTCGTGCGCACGTGATAAGGGAAACTTTTATTGGCAGCAGACGGTCGGGTCAACATCTGGATGACATTATCAAGCATTAATTATTAGAAGCAGAAGCCATGTATTTCCTTTCTTTGTCAGGCAATACTTTTTATGCAGGAAATATTCCAGCACGTGCTCATTAATAATTACAAGTAGAGTCTGTGTGTATCAAACTTTATGTATCTTACCAAGAATATAACGTGGCCGACAAACATGCAGAAGTGTTGTATTGAGATGGCTACCTTCTCACGTACCCATTTATCAATAGCATGATTTGCAATGAGAATGACGACCGGACCGGAAAGGAACCTTGAGTAGATCAAAATTTATATCTAAATGAAGTAAAGAACTATAAAGTGTATATAATGCATGAATAAATACATGCATAAAGAAGAAACGTATCGCAATGTAGTTGCAACTGAATGCATCATATATGGGCACAAGGCACAACACTCATGTCTTATTTTGTAGCGGAAGCTTTAGTTATAACAAACATTTTTCATGTTAAAAGTATACATATTGCAATTAACATACGCAGTAGCAAAGCCAACAAAGGCATTTTTTGCTTGCGATGCTCCCTAACGATGTGCTCTTGCAAACGACCTTGGCTTTGACTTGTTCAACAACAGTGCGAAAGATAACAAAGTATAACTATAACCGTATTTTGTTATTTTGGTCATATTACAAGTCGAAACTTTAGCACAGTTTCTGGAATGTCTTCCACCATCACTTTGCTTATCTCACACAACAGCTTTTAAGTTGCGTCCACAATTTTTAATGTAAAAAAATAATTGTTGTGGTATCCTGTAAGTAGGTAATAATATCTTATTAGTACTTACCACAAAGAGTAAATGCCAAAGAACGGTAGGTAAAAAGAAGACTTCTCTGGGTAATGTTTCAATGTGAAAAAAATTGCATAGACAAACATAAACCAGCCAACTATTCGCAACACCAGAATTCCGTATCCAGCAGGGGATTCATAGATGTACAAAACAAGACCAGGGTCAAATGTCTGCACAAAAAGTTGTTCATTAATTGTTTGAAACTAAAAAAACATTTGCTTCTCATGGAGGCACACAAATTATATCTTCAACATTCAATTGCACTTACGTATTGCTCAAAGATGAAGAGAAGCGCATAAATAACAATATAGAGACAATTAAATAGTGTCAACTTTATCGCACTCGCTACTCTCAACCGTCCCCGAGTTACGGTGTACCCTTTGGCCAAGAGGAGTAGTAAAAGCATGAAGATGAACTCACTCAGACCCTCCATAACTCGACCTGTTGCAAATTACCCTTTCCATATTACAACCATCCGTGTTTTATGTTTTTAGCATATTTTTACAAGAAAGAATCAATTGATTTTTGTACAAAATCACTAACCCATTAATTTTATATTTGGAAGGCCAATCCCATTTGAAGCATAATTTCCATACGCGATGCATAAAGCCACAATTCCAGCATTTTGAAGGGCAATGGATACCATGAAAAGCTTGTAAGTTACATGGAGAAGTTGTCTGCATTTAAGTTCAACTGCAGATCGATAAAACAAAAATATTGATGGAAAAGTGTTCATAATTTATGTGTTTCAAATATTAGATTCAATTATAGATTCAAAAATGAGTTTTTAATTTCAAAATACACATTTGAAAATGTTAATGAACCAACCAGCAAAGAGAATGGCTGAAAACAGAAGAAAGAGGTATACGAAGCAAAATCCGGTGAGAATTGGCAAAATGTCTGGAAAAAAGGAGAAAATCGTGATTGAACACTTTGGTTTAGATAAAGATGTCCTATTATTAAAGTATCGTGTTTTAAAGAATAAATCTTACAGAATTCATCAGCAGAGAAATGCTCATACCAATAATCCCCTTTATAACCATTTGTCATTCGAAATTTGTACTTCACATCCAGTCCCTGAAAAATTACGAAGATTTCCATGCTCAGATGAATACTCTAAACATTACTGTAGACTTAAGCAATAACTAATTAGGGATTGTGAATACCGATGATTGACTCACTCGGGTATTGTTGCAGCTTGCGACAGATACAAACCACCACCGTTCTCTCGCACTGCGAAAGTTTCGTTTGGCATTGCATACTAATTTTGTACTTGTAACTGTTTCCTCCTCCTCTTCGGGCTCCTCTGTTGTGGGAACTGTTGTTCCCGCATCAGTGGAGGTTTCGTTGGAATAAGGTTCTGAGGTCGGTCGATTCTTTCCGTGACCCGCATCATGATACAAGTTCTTTCCCCGGTTTAGTTTGAAACGACGTTTCTGCCTGAGCGGCTCGCAGCCTGAATCTAACGAATCCCGAATCAAGGGATGGGGTGGCATTAAAATGATCCTTTGATGGTCAGCAAAACTGAGAGCGTCTAGTTTCTGATGGCAAGTCTACAAGAAGGAATGTCAATATAAAAACTATGCTAAAAGTTGATGCGTTGTCGCTCACTAATAATTTATAAATGCTTTACTTGAGCTTTTGGATTATTATACGCGTTTCCCCATTGAAGATCTGGATACAATAATAGTGAGACGTATCCATATTGCGAATCATATTCGATTTCATATTGAAACATTCCCGCAAGAGAAAGGAAGCAAAAGCGGTCCAGAAAATGCCATTTCTGGTTTAAAAAAAATTTACATTGTAGTTTATTATGATGTCATGTTATGACTTCGTTGACATATGCATGAGGCTTTATGTATGCTTATTACTAGTTGCTAAAAATGAAAACTATATATTGTCAACTTACCTCGTGAGTGACTAGTCGTCCCTTAACGATCTTACCCTGAGCAAAATTAGTTAAATGAAAGCTAATCAGCACCAACAACGTGGAATCCCTTATCACTTCGCACCACTTTCGTTCCCTTCCATAAGACATATCGTAAATTCGTATTGGCTTTCTTTAACAGAATTTTAAAACACAAAAATAAAACTAAAGACAAATATTATGAGTTATTTTTCAAAAACAAAATCGAAATTCCTTTCTCGAAAATCCATGTATTTAGAACTGGTCTCCATTGAAGGAAAGGAAACTGTCTTGATCCTCCTATGACTTGTAAATGGAAACTAGACCACTAAGCAGAGAAAATACTTGTAGTTATCTCAATTTTAATACTAAAATTCCCCTGCTGATATGGTCTATTGAGTTTGACAGGTTCTAAAGGAGTTAAAAGCAATCATCTTGCAAACTTTCTCCACTGCTCTACTCTACTTGAAAGCACGCGTAGGTATGTATCTTATTTTTTTGTACAATGCACTTACATTAAATTCTCTCTTTCTTATGTTTTTACACAAAGACAAAACTTAAACTACCACTATTGATTTCTTGTTGAAAGGTTGGTTTGATCGATAAGTGCTTGTAAATAAGCTGTAATTTTTATTTCCTCATAGGTGAATGTACATTTTTTCCCCTTTATTTCCTTTTATGTAATGTCGAAAATTGTAAATTTTCACAAAATTTCTGCATTCACTATTGGCTAGAAGTTCCATTTTTATAAATAACGCACTATCAAATGTTCAAAAAAAATATGAGAATATAGTCGTGTAAAAACTGTTATTTGCTAACAGTTAAGCCATTTAAATTTCCCTGTAGATATCATGTCTCCTAGATGCTGTTACTCTAATGTAAAATAACAGACTATAAATTGACAGGAAGTAAGAAACTTTCTTGTGGGATATGGGACATTGACCGTACAAGAATGAATGTGGTGACAAATTGAATGCTGGATTTGAATGTCCAGTTGCCAGTATGCTTTTGCACTTTACACTCTTTTACGGTGTTAATTCAAACAAAAACAGCCATATGAGACTAACAAGAGAAAGCATACATAACCACACCACAAGTCACATTTTACAAAGAGAGAAGAAAGCTAAAGGAAAGGGTAAGAAACTTTCATGATTCATGATGGTTGGATGTGGACTGTGGACACCAAGCCAGCAAGCCTGCTTTTGTTCAATTATTGCTTCATGTGAAAAGAGAAAGTTTCGTCGCGTGAATATTCTCATTGATCCGTTTTCATTTATTTTGACGAAATTTGTGTGAAGTAAGGCAAACTATCATAAAACTGCTACGTTGTTAGTTGTGCTTATGCTAAAGGTATTTGGTGTTTAGGGGCTTGTACTCACTACTACAAGTTTATAGCTAGCACAAAGCACAACCTCATGCAATGGATTAGGTAAGTAGAGAGTAGACTTCATTTCAAAGTGGCTACCTGCGTGTCAGTAGAAAAACCAATAACATACACATAATATCAGTTGATTTGCATGCGACTTTCACCTGTCACTGCACTGCCTTCTATGCAATGTTTTTAGTATCGTTGTATGGAGATGATTGGTGGTGTAACAGGAATACATGGTGATGAAAGGTTGAATAGGATTAGACTTTGGCTCAAGAAATGTCGTCATTGATAAATTCAAATCATGATGTAATCTATGTTTTCTAATAATACAATTCGTTTTTTATATCTTTTATGATGTTATGTTATGCCTCAAGCCCAAGCTTGAGGATTTGGATTTGAGAAATAATTTGAAAGGGTAAAGATACCAATTTAGAACTCTACTTATGCTGCACTAACTTCGGCTACTTGAATTGTTAAGCAATCATTAAAAGTTAGAAATGTGTTTACAAAAAAATACAACTTTTATTTAAGTTTCCATTCCTCCGCGTTCGTACAAGAAAGTTCTACGTCTACCCTCCCGCAGACCTTACTCACCTTACCCTCCAACTCTAGCTTAATGAGTACTCCTTCTACATAATAAAGAACAATCACAAAATGAAATGTTAAATACTGTTTACTCGAAGACAATTATTTAGTAACAGTTTGTACATAGATGCATACAAAGTTGCCAATCATCAAAGGAGAAAATTCATCGTTTTTACTATGCTGTGGGCATTAGTGGACATGAGTTTCTTAAAATGAGCCTCTGTGATGATGAGTGATGAATAGGTCCTACTACATGTTGCCGTTTTGTATGTACTATTCAATTGTGTGCTTGAAGCAGTCTGTCTGCTTGCTATGAAAATCTTCAATTGTTAAGTAAAGTACACATACCTTTCCTTGCGTGTGAAACTATTTTCCTTCCTTATCCTCTATTATTTATACACTCTACCTCCACCACTTTTACTCTAATCATGCAATAGCAATATCTAATCAGAAGCAACTCAACAAAATTAAGGCTATTGTCCGGCACGTTTGACGAGTAATAATTGGAAAATTGAAGTTATGAGGTAAATTACGAATGTCAAAATAACATTTTTGTAGTATGCATCGAAAATCTATGAGAAACCTTTCTTGCTTGAACTTTAATATATACGTGACAGTTGGCATTACCAAACGATATGACTTGAAAAGAACTCGCCGACAATATATGAAGCCTAAGTTCTTGAGTTTGCATGATTTTTCATTACTTACTCGTATGTTTCATGTTTCGAATAAGAATCGATGACTAAAACGGAAAAATAATGTTGACATTCAAACACAGCGCATAGGTATCGGCTATTAATGTTTTACGATTCACGATTGATTGACATTCGACAATATCCAGTGGTGGAGTGCTTCGTTTCCACGTATTCTTGACGTGCGTGCGTTCAAATCGTACATTAAAGAATGTGGATTGTGGATGGAGGTGGAAGGCCGTTGTTTTCTCGTTCCATTTCAGAAAGGGGGCAATGTGAAATCTAATGATTCCCAAAATAGTTCAAGTGCACCTCAACCGTCAGTGTTAACATAATATATTCTCGTGCATACTTTTACGACTATTGCTTCTGCCATTAAATATTCATCAAGCTCACCCCACCAACTGAAGAGTTGGAGAAATGCATGGATAGATTCATATTGTAATCAATCAGAGAATGATTTAGGTTAAACAAAGCTGAAATGAAATTGAGATGTGCTCCTTGCGTGGATGTCCAAAAAATCAGTAAAGCCTGTCATACATTTTTGTACCTTTCTTCTATTGAACATGATTCCTTTGTTCGTTTTATGCTCCGTTCGAATCGAATCTAGAACATGTAGAAAGTGAACGAGATGAAAAGGAAGCTGAAGACACAAAGATATTAATTCTCAATGCGATAACATACATAAATGCCACCACGCACAAGAATAATAGTAAAGCTGTTGCTTGAATAAAGGAGGAAATGGATAGATAGGTTAGCGATAGGCGGACTGGCGTGGCTTGCTCAGGGCATTCAGAGCTGCTATCTATGGAGCAGCCGGCAGCAACTAAACGTTTGGTTTTGGTGGCAGTGCGGCTCAGTTTTCAAGTTTGTGCATGCCATACTACAGTAAAAACAAACTCACTTCTACATGCTGAAGCTCGCTCTCTCGTCGTGAAGTGTTCCCAGGAATTCATCCTTACTTGGGTGGCTAGTTTCACAGATTACTGTCAATTAAAATTGTTACTGCTCACTGGAGCTAACTGGAGGTATGTTTTCAGTTTAAGATTATAGTGATTATGATTTTGTGGTGTTTTGAGGTATGTGTTTGATAGGAAATGAAATTTAAGCTGTGTATTTTTCAATCATAGGAAATCATGTCGATCAAGTACCCGTCATCGGTCAAGGATGTTGACCAACACAAATTTGTCCGAGCATTTGCTCAGTTTTTGAAGAAGTAAGTGTTGTTAATGTAATAATAATTGATATGTTTTATGTCGATAATTTCTCCAAAGTGAAAGTCGAGCTTTAGGTTTTCAAATTCTTCCTCTTCGTTTTGTTACATGTGGTGTGGAATTAGTAAAAAAAATTTGGTATGGAGAGCAAGTTAGTTAAGGAAAACAGATGACTGCTGACTCTCGTTGTAATGAATGATTTGAGATGGTGTTTTAAAGTTCAAGTTCTTGATTACTTTTATTGGAGGTGATCTGATCAGTCATCATGCTCTGAATCTGATAATGATGGAGTTTTACAGCTAGGGTTAATTGTAGCAAAAGAATGAGTAAAGGAAAATGTGATAGTGAAAAACAGTCAAGCGTGTGTATCAATTACATCGTAACTGTTGAATTAGAATGTTAGATTGAGTAATGTAAAATGTAAGGGTTAATAGGTTGGGACGAAGTGGAATAGTACTTAACTTGCGATGATAATGACAAATTATTTCACCATTACAGGTGACATCGACCTTCAATCCACACATGACGCATTTAGTGTTCTGAGTAGTGATAGTATTCATTGAAATGCTTATCTGATTGTCTTTTGTATTTATGAATTACAGGTCTGGAAAGCTGAAGGTTCCTGAATGGGTTGACCTCGTTAAAACATCAAAGTCTAAGGAGTTGGCGCCTTATGATGAGGACTGGTTTTACATCAGATGCGCTGCTATCGCACGTCACATGTACATCAGGTCACCAATCGGAACCAACACCGTCACCAAGATTTTCGGACGTAAGAATACCTGATCCCATATTTATTTAACCATATGAATAAGTGTTCATGCCAGAATTAACGCCTGATTAACCACCATTTGATTTTTTAATATTTTAGAGCGCAAGGGGAATGGAAGCAGTCCTAGCCATTTTTGCCGAGGATCTGGCTCTGTTGCCCGGAAGGCATTGCAAGCACTAGAGGGTATCAAATTGGTTGAGAAGGTTCCCGAAGGTTCTGGACGACGACTCAGTTCCCAGGGAAGGAGAGATTTAGACAGAATCGCTGCCCAGTTGAAACATAAGAAGGATAGTGCATAAGATTTTTCATGAATACCTATCAATAAAAGCGATTTACAAAAACTTTAAATTTTTAATTCGGTACGATCTGTGTATTAATTTTTTCATGGTCGAAAGACTCTCTGATTTATGTTCCATCAGCGTCACTACGTTTAAAATTTCGTAGCATCATTCATTCTCCCATGTTTTCAAGTTTTCCCACTGTATTCAATATTAATATCACCATATTATCACCTCTAGAGAAACATTTTTTAACTCCTATATTATATTATAATCATTTTGAAGCGTGGTTTAATGCTCGTGTCGTGTAAGTAATAATACTTAACTTATGAATATAACATCTGAATTCATGAGTAGGGTAGGTAGAGGTTAGAGTAATATTTCTTGTCATGACATGCTTGGTCTTCCTTCACTGTAAATGCATATTATTCGGTATAATAGTGAATTTTAAGAAGCTTTTAATTTTTGTTGGAAAAAAATATTTTAGAGTACTTGTGTGACTAGATTAAGAATGAAAAAAGCTATTAGTCGTAAAATATTAAATCCTTTTTGACAAGGAGTAGTTAAATAGAAAGTTGAAATACCAAGCAAAACTTTGGCTGATTGGTCATCGTGTGGGACTATAACTGTACATATTTCAAAAGATTACTAGATAATTTATAGAGAGTACTTTTTGTGAGTGAGGAAAAGCCAGGAAAACGCCAACTAGGCAGGAAAGTAATTAGAATGCGCTTCACTAACTCTTCGATTCGAATTTTAATAATGAACAATTTGGGTCAAGGAGACATATCCCACTCAAGTCATAATATTTAACAACACCGATTCTTTCAAAGGAAACCTGGCTCAATAAAATATCCTGATTGAAACAAATTAGTAATTTGATTGTGTAGGATTGCAGGATGTAGGTATGTATATATTATTCATTTATTACAATTACATTTCGTAATACGTAGTTTAGGTATGTGAACTGGGAAAATTCAGGAAAATTCAACTGAGGTAAATAATATTCTTGCATTTTTGTATGCACTAACATTTCACCTTGCTATCTTCCATAGAAAGCAATTTAGGCGAATAAGCAAACTTAAAGATTCTTTATTTCAGCCACCATTAAAAAAGCAATGCCTAAAACTAAACCAACCATGCTAGTTTATAGTTAAAAGTCATAAACTCAATCCCTCATCATTATATAACCCTTCCGGTGCTCACAAGCACCTGCGCACCTTCATTCAGGTTCTGTCTACGCAAAATTGTTTTCTTAGCCAAAGTACGCTTCTTTGTTTATTGTTCACAAAACATTTTTCATTTCGGTTGCTTATCAGTGAACAAATGTGAGGTCTGCATTTCCATATTCCATCAATGCATGATGATGACTCTTGCATGATGCAAGGGTTAAACAGCACGGAGGCGGCGATAGTTATGATGCAATGAATTATCGAAAATTCAGTCGGTTATCAAGCATTATCATTATATTGTAGAATTATACAAGACATCTGTGCATGATTCTGGTGGACAAAGCATGTTCTCATACGTTTTTCATCCATTTGGAAATAAACGTAACGCAGTCTAAAAATCTACTGCATAGTGCATAGGACAACGAGTTCTGATGTACATTCCGATTCTTCCAAGGCATAGAATGATACGAATTTCCTTTAGCACTACAGAATAAATACAGTTGATAGTTGCTAAAATTGTTATGTTATGATTATGAGTACTTTTATGCAAGTAGGTAACAGCTACTATTATATCGGCCAACTTTCTCAGCTAACGTTGCTGGTGTTGCTACTGTTGACTGCATCACTTCATATAACCATCTACCCATTGGCCAATGTAAAATGTAAAGGTGACGAAAACGAAGCTTGGATTTCAAAATTTTTATTGTCGTATGTACACAGAATATACTTGTGCTTATGCATTTGGCTGACTGTGGTGAGTGAGTGCAGAAACATAAAATACACAAAATGATAGACGTCATAATCCCTAATCCCTATGCAGTATGCATCGTTTTGCCCAAAAGTCGTACATAAATCTAGTTCTCTGACTGTGACTTTGGCTTGACAAAAAGACTTGGAATGTCATACAGCAGAGCTGAGAAAGTGAGGTACTTGATAGATAGCATAAAACGAAACATTTTTTTTTGGCAAACCAAGGTTCTTTCTTGGGTATTTGTTGCAAAGATGCAAGCAAGTGTGTGAGTAAAGGAGCAGCGGAATCACTGGAAATTGCAAACCCATTGTCAGCTTACAGATTGTATGAGAGATATGGAATAATAGATATATGGAAATGATTGCGAAATAATGAAATATGTAGATGCAGACGGACTAATGGTATGTATATGGAAAAATTTTGTAGTCGTAATAGGAATCATCAAGATCACTTCCCATTTTCCCAATCCCAACATTTACAGCAAGCTGTTATAATACTTGGACTTGTGTGGTTGAGTCATCAAGGCAAACTCGCGTATTTTATCATCATCACTTATCACTTATCACAAAGCTACGATGCGTCAGCGCTCTAGACTAAAGAAAGACAGTCATGCGATATAGCATTATAGCAGTCATTATAGCATTTCATGCCAGCTTGGAAGCATACATACAATACTTGGTAGAAATTTGACACTCAGACTCAGCACTCAGCCTCACCACCAATGAATGCTGACTAATGTAAATGTAAGCTACACCAGTCAGCAGCAAAACGAAAAATACCAAAATAGATACGTATAAATCGTTTAATTATCAGCAAAACGTTACTGCACTAGCTGTAAAATCGACAATTCATATATTCCAATGAAATTCGATGCGAATGAGAGTTGATGAATCATTACTTCAATTATTTCATGATCAAATCTTTGTCAATTTTGCAAATTTTGTTTTTAAATACTACCATTATAAATTCAGTTCAACTGCAGTTTTTGCAATCGCAGAAATCTCGCACATTATCTATATGCTGATGAAAATTGTGTTACTGCTGCGGAATTTTCTCTATAACACTATGTACTATATGTAGTAGTAATGCAGTGCAGCAATGCAATGGTAAGAACAAATAAAATGAATAACATAAATAATTTAGGCTTTTAAAGTCTGGCTCTAGCGTCGGTTCCGCTAGGGGGTTTGTGGGAGGGGGATAAGGCATTTCATTAGCATTTGCAATGAAATTCAAGGAACAGACTGCTCTACTAGTATAGTAGTATGATTGTCTAGTCTTCGTCTTCACCTTGCATATAAGTGCATTGGTATAAAAAAAATAGTTCGATCATTAACTTCACATCATACCGTTTCAATAGACTGCTATTTTCGTGCGATATCGCTACCTAATATAAGGCTGACAGACCTACATCTAGATGTTAACAATATAATGTCAAGTAACCATATTTTAAAAACTATGAAGTCATAAAACGTTGCAAGAAACTCAAAAACTCATCGTAAAAACTTTCGCAAGAATTGATAATTATAAAAGCAATGCAATGCGTCTTTCTAGTAAATTTCTACATGCATACATACACCAACCATTGCTATTCCGACTTCTGCTGACTGAATTCTATGTGTGCAAAAAAGCAGAATTTAGGTAATAATGATGAAGCATTACAGACTGTAATTTACATTACAGTGAAGCGACCATATAATAACGCTCGCTAAAGTAGCACTTCAGCAACGTAGCAAATATAGCAGTGTAGCAATTACCGTTCAACGTTCGCAGAAGCAGAACTACCTCAAACTCAAAACTAAAAAAAAAGAACTTTTATCGTTCAGAGAAGAGGGCAACTCACAGAGCAAAAAAAGCAGAGTTCGTGGGTGAATGAACACTTTCATGCGGAGTGGTACACGAAATTATACTCGAACATGAGCGTGGATAGGATAGGACTTTATAGCTATGATGACGACAGTATGGTACGTACAAGGCTCAAGGCATGTGTGGTATTGGTTTGGTATTTGGCTTAGATTTCAGACGAAAAGCTAGAGTGACGTGTGAAAAATACTTATGCTGGGGTTTCAGAGAACAAAGTACACTACCCCGAAATAAGAATAGGGCTTGAGAATGAGAGAAAACGAGGCTACAAGGTGGGCAGGGCGAATGGGGTGGCTCGGCTGCATTGATTAGGTGGACGTGTACGTTTGGTGAAGAGAGTAGCAAGCCTCTCCTCTGCAGTGTGGATGGTAAGGAAGGAGTGATATGTGGCACAAGAGAAGTATTGGAGCAGTGGTGGTGGTGATGACGAAGGTATGCTGAGGTTGAGCTTGAGCTGAATTGAATGAATGGTGAATGAGAAGATAGGAGGAAGAAGAGAAGAAAGAAGGTTGAAGAGACCCGTCTGACCAATTTATCGTTCTTTTCGCGTTAGCCATTTTGGAAGAAAAGGTGTGGGTCTGAATTTACTCGTCGTGAAAAATAAAAAGTCTTTTAAAAAGTTAATTAAAAATTATGAGTTATGCCACTCCAAATGCCGCAGGTCTCGAGCAGCAGGTAAGTGATTAATTTTCTGATTAGCAAAATAGATAGCAAAGTGGCTAATGCGGAGTTAGTTAGCTTGAAGCAGTTATATTTAAAACAAGGACACCATTAAATTAGCGGAGGTTAGAAAGTGTGACAATTTTGTAACCATCATTTTGATTTTTTTGTTGAAAATGGATATTAAAGTTTTAGCCGATTTTTAGTCTTCGTGATTTTTGGTTTTGTTTGTGGGTTGAAAGTATGTGCAGTTAGTTTAATCAATTGTGATTTAATTAATTGCTCTACTTTCTTCCACTTGAATGCTCAAGTTTTTGGAATGACTGGTGGTGAAAACAATGTATTGTTTTCATTTTCCTGTCAACAACTGATCGGCTAGTTCTAAGTAACTGCTGATAGTAAATTATTAGATGGATAGGATGTTTTTAACTAGTGGTTATTTTCAAGTCTAATAATAAAAATTCTTTTTGTTGAACTTTTTTTAGTTTGCTGGTCTAGATCTGAACAATCAACCTGTTCTGTACCAACGTTACGTACCACCCCATCTCAGAAGTGCAAGTATTGGTGAAGGTGGAGCAGGTGCAGGATATTCTAAATTCGCTGATCCCCAACTTCAACAACCCCCACAACAAGGATTCCCTCAG
>JAQIXX010003220.1:0-20647 GCA_034700605.1 Willowsia nigromaculata
TTTTGGTTAGGTTTTAGAAAAAAATAAATTTGAAGGTCATTTTGGGCAATTTTTGAGAACATTTGGCATAAAGTATTCCGGAAAATTTTTGAGCTTTTTTGTTTTTCGGAATTTTTCCCCTTCTCGCTTTCGCCAGAAGGGGCTCGAGCCCGGCCTGCCCACCCCTCGCTGCGCTGGTGATGGCGATGCTGGTGTGGATGAGGATTCAGACTCAGATATGGCTATCTTTCAGCCCCGGCCTAAATGGGAAGTAACGGTGAGCTTCGCTGTTGGGATCACTCAAATTGAAATTCGACAATAAGGCATTTAAGTATGCTGGCTGGTGGCATTTGTGGCTACCATTTTTCCTTTTCCTCCTTCAAACAGGCGGGTGTATTCAAAGCTACAAGTCATGTCCTTTTTTGAGCGTTAATTGTATAAAACCTGTACAAAACTATAGAAATAAAGATTTAAAATATGATTACATTTTATTTACGTTTTATGTCATGATAGCGTCAAATTGAAGGCTAGTGATAAAAATGAGAAGCAGTAAAACCAAAAAGTTTCATACGATGTTGAGAGGTTAGATAAAAACCCATCTTGTAGTGATAAAAATAATTTGTCATGGTAACTAGCTCTCGAACAAGTCTGCTAAGAAGAAACCAGGTTTTTTCAAGTTGCCCTGGAACGGTTTGTCGCTTATTTGCCTGTGAAGGTGTTTCATTGGGAATTCATAGAACTAGCCAGAAAAATACTCAACATTGTTTAATGAAATGCAAAAGTTAGGTCTTTAGAATAAAATTATTGTCATTTATTACGTGATTTTGCAGCATGGTATTTGGCAAATGATTGACATCTTATCCAGGCATGGCACCCGGGTTTTAAAATGAAAAAGTACACCCATTAAATTAAAACACGGATTTAAATAGGCTACCCACCTAACGATTTGGTTGGGTTTTATTGGGTAGGCGGGTAAAAATAATATTAACATGCATTCATATTGTCTAAAAAGCAGTTAAAATCAAAGTTTCAATTAGAAACTGCAAACTCCCACTTACACTCACACAATTGCTCGGGTTCGATCACAGGACCACAAATGACTCGAATGAATTGCTCAGTAATGCACTGCTGAATGTCAGACACAAATGTTCGAAAAAACCACCACTCTAAAATGCACAAATTTTTTAGATGCACAGTTAATTATAGATGCACAGTTAATTATAGATGCACAGTTAATTATAGATGCACAGTTAAATGATGAGTAGAGTGGGTGACTTGCAGGAGGAAAAATTAACTTTATTTTTATTCCTCGGTTGCCTATTCTACTCACAAACAAAAACACACAGAAAAGAAAACAATAATTTGGGCTAACGCCCGAACAAAACTAAAGAGCAATTAAAGCTCAAAATTAAATATTAATGAAGAGGGCGTCGTCCAATACTTGGATCTCGAGCACCCCCAATTTAGACTTGTGTTGTGGTGATGAGCAGCTTGCAAGTGCCAATAGTCTGTAGAAAGAGTTATGATGATGAGGTGGTGAGCACACCGCTGGAAAAATGTGGTTTCCTTGCTTCTCCAGCGCGCCAAGAGAGGAGGCGATGTGAGAAGCTCCCCATCCACTATAGAGAAACAACGGTTTTTGCGACAATATGGTATGCTAAGTAGTTCAGTTTAAGTCTCATGTCCGAGTTTTGTTCTGTCTGATTTATATTCAGAGAATAAAACCCATTTAATTTTCCCTCCATGTTATTCATTTAGCACAACAGCCTTTAATTTTCATTATAACATTCCCAAAAACTTAAAAGCATAAACCGAATCAAGGCAGAAGTCTGTAAGTCTGTTTTATGATGTAACAAGTACCTGTAGTTGATTTTTGTGTGCACAACAAGTTTTGTATTTTTAAAATTAATTTTTGAAACAGCAACATACACATAAATCATGAAGTCTCATTCACTATAAATAATTCGGCTCTCGATTTTTACAAGTTACAACAATTATCAAGAGGATATATCCACTGTTTAAAATGATTACTATTTCGGATCTTAAATCCGAAGAAAATAGGAAAGTTTCATAGTCCTTCCGTAATTAGCATGCTTACAATATATATTTAACGTAAAGTGATTCAATTTAATGTTCGTTTATGCCTATTGTTATCCACGATATGTGTTCAGAAAATGGATTCTGTGAATAGCTACTTATGTGCAAGCTCCGTAGACAAGACATGCAAGTGTATCTAACATATATAGTGCCTTATATACCGGGGGTAATAAAGTAACATTTGAGCTCAAATATGTCTTCGTACTAATAAGCTACTGAGTGTTAGGGCTCGGATGATGTCTACGTGAATTTACCCACGTAAAACTTACCAAGTAAAATGGGAGCTTCAGGTACGTGATTGGAATCCTGGCTTTCTATGCACCAATCACCGCTATAAACTTATCTATTAGCTTCAAATCGACGTATATGTAGGATTTGTTTCACTATTGCTTAGGTACTCTAAGGTTCTAGTTAACTTTTTAGAGACTATCATTTTTGAAGAAATAGCTTTGTATATTGAGGTACTTAGTAACGAAAATATCTCAAGTTTACGATTAATTGCTACCAAGGCCGCGTAAGAAAAGGTTGATTTTTGCTTGCAATTCGAAACATTATTCACGCTAGATGTACTTTTAGTTTTGTTAAAAGCTCATCGCGAATAATCATGCCTAGAAATTTATATTGATATCTCCCTGGTCAAACGTTGTAGTTATTTGAGCACTATGCATTTCTAGTAAACTTTTTACTGGACTTCCCGTAAGTGAATTTTAAATTTTTTACACATTCGAAACCCTAATATAACCAACCACTATGCCACAAAAACGACATAAGTGCAATATTTGCGACAAAATGTTTTTACACAAAGAAAATTTAAACCAGCACACACGAGTACATACGGGAGAAAGGCCTTACAAGTGTCTAGCCTGTCAAAAGAGTTTCAAGCAAAATAGTGCATTAACTGTTCACAAACAAACTCACACTGGGGAAAAGCCACACGTTTGCCAAATTTGCCAGAAATCATTCGGCAGGGCAGACACTCTCAAATTACATCAAAATGTTCATACGCAGACTAAGCTTTTCAAGTGTAGCATTTGTGAGAAAGGATTTTCCCAGCAAGACAATTTAAAATGTCATTTGAGGGTTCCTTCTGGCGAGAGACCTTACTCCTGTAAAAACTGTCAGTTATCATTCTCACATATTAACAGCTTAAAACGTCACGAAGAGACACATTCAAAGGAAAAACTCCATCAATGTGACATCTGCAGGAAAAAGTTTCAGACAAGAAATTCTCTCAATTCGCATAAGCCAGTGCATTCAGATCGATATAAATGTGGCGTGTGCGGCCATCGTTGCTCGAGCAACACACATTTACGTGTGCATCAGAGAACTTTCCCGTAAATCCAACCGAGACCGACACATTCGTTCGCATTTGGGTGAAAAACCAGAAAAGTGTTCGATTTGCAACAACAGATATAGTGATAAAAGTGCTTTGCGTAAACACATGCAGACGCATTTTGGTAAGTCTTTTAACTGATAAGTAACATCATAATATTTTGTAGGCAATTTATGCTACCAGTTGAGATTGAATGTTTTATAACTTGATTAGAACAATCTGAGTGCTTGTTTTGCTGTCGGCTGATGCCCGAAGAAATGATGGATGAGCACATCCGGAGCCACACAGGAGAAATGTAGAAAAACCATTGTGGACTGCCAATACTACAATTCTTTTGAAACAAAACGAGATGGATAAAACCTATTTCAACCATTATTTTAAATCAGAGTGTCTACGGAATTTTTTTGCGTAATTGCTGAACAGACACTGTTTTTCGGATTCATCATTTCGTTCTATTATTTGTTGTCAACATTTACAAAAGACATACAATTTTAGTTACAAGAACGGAGTTTTTTGCATACTGTTGATTTGGAGTGATGATGGATTTTGTAATTAAACCATTTTCAAGAATAATTTTAATTGTCATTGATTGGGTAAGAATTTTGTTTAAAAATATATGTCAAAAATAAGCTAAAAGTCTATTTAGTACTTAACGAAAAAATCTTGCTGTTCGATCTCATTTCCACTGGCATCAAGGTTCACTACATTTCATTAAAAATCCGTGATAAACAAAAATCAATTCAAGTATCAACAAACCGGAATCCAAGCCCCCTTAAATGCCTGCGATATGCAATTGGAATGACACCTAACATTTTCCAATGCGAATCTGCAAACCTAAGGTTTAAATTGTTACATCCGCACTCATAATCTTATGCACGAGGGAGTGGAGATTTTCAGTGTTCCATTTTCACATCGTTCGCTATATATTCTATCCAAACATCTAAACAATAAAAAATTTCGGTAATCACTTGGAAATGTATTTCGTTCCTGAATGTGGTCTCAATCAAGTTTCATTTAGCATTGATTGCCAATCGATTAAATATTTAGGGAAGTGTGGCGTCTTCATAATGTTTTGTGTTTCTTTTGGCCTTTACTACATTTTCATACTTTCTCATATGTTGAATCTCAGCTACATAGTCAAAAAGCTTTCAAATGCCTTCATTCTTCATTTTTAAATTTCCCTCAGGTTATTTTTCTATCAGCCTGAACTCTCTTCAAAACTACCGTATTTCCTATATTTATATCCTGGCTAAATTTTCAAATTTGGAGTGTTGAAGGGAGGTTATAATAATAGACCTGCTATAATATTAGGCAGTACAAAGTCCAAATCAAGGGCAACTACCTTTATATTTTACCACAAATGAACTCATTGCCTAAAAATTTTAAAATCCGTGTAGCCTGAATTACGTAGAAAGACGCTTAATTTGATGAATACTAGCATATTTTGATTGCATAGATAGTTATGGAGAAACTTTTACGCATACTTATGCTTATTCTGCATGTGTAAACGAAAGTATCTTCACAAGAATGTAAAAAACCGGGCTATAAAAATAAGCAATAGGTATTGTAATCAAGTAGTCCCTGATTTCTGTACGACATCAGCGCTAGAACTCCGTTATTGCCATAAATGTGTGCCTTACATAGTGTAGTTACAAACAATTACATATTTTGAAATGTAAGAAATTACATTTTTTTGAAAATCAAAAAACTATTTATAATTCAAATGGGAGAGGGACAAAATATTTTTTTAACCCTTTACCTTGCGGGTGATAGCGTCCACTTTTTAAATGAAAAACAGCTCAAAATGAATTGAATTAAATTTTCCAGATGTGTTTTGGAAGAGTTTTTTGTGTCTACTATAGTTTATAGTTTATGTAATTAAAACTAACAAAACTTTGATATGCATATATACGGTAATATTGCTCTTAAGATGTTTGCTATAACTTTGCATCGTTCGCGTACTCGATATCATTTAGTTTTCTATTTCCCTGCGAACTACGTGAAACGAAACATCTTTGTCGCAGAAAATTGACTGCAGATGCCACAGGTCTTCCCCATAAAATACCCCGAGAATGAAAGAACGGGGTTGTCTTTTGTATTCACTCTCAAATGCCAGTTTACAAACAGTAAGACTTTGGACTATTGATAGTCTGAGCGTTTTTTCCAAACTTCTGAAATCTCCTCCCGAATATTATAGATTCAGTGAGATCCTCCTAAACTTTTAATGACGAAGTGAAGGTGAAAACTTGACAAGCAATTACAAATACCATTTCACAGAACCTAGTGTAATCAACTAGTCCCTGTGTTCTGCACAGATGTGTTAAAATTGAAAATTATTTGGGGGAGCTACTTACTAATTGATCGTCTGGATGAGTCAGATTTAATTTCCAGGCGAGGAATCGAGCTACAATTGAAGAAACTGCATATCTCTTCTTTCTTTTTTTGCCGTAAAACCCCTAGCTTTCATTCTTACAATAACCTTGAACTTTCATCATGGCATTTCCAACATATTTAACAACTTAAACAATGTTTTGCATTTTTTAATTAATTTTTAATAACCTCCATTAACGTTTTTTTCCATGCCATATTCAGATTCTCCATACTTTACATTCTACAACAATCGTTAAGAGGAGAATTCTAAAAACATATGGCCGTTACTATTTTAAGCTTGAATTTATTTACACCTTAAAGCTCGAGTCCCAGAAAAATATGTGAAATTTCATATTTCCACAGTACTTGCAATGCTTAAGAATTTAGAATACATATATTACACAAAGTCATTCATATTCGTGTTCTTATTTTAGGGTACATTGTTAGGTACGATGAAAAGTTCAGACAATAAAAGCCATAAATAGCTACTTACAAACTCCATCGACAAGGCATACATGTGCATGTTATGAAATATGAAATCTAGTACCGAAAATGTTGGGGCGAAAAGATTAACATTAGAGCTTAAATTTATTTTTGTATTTTAAAGCCATTGAGTGGTAAAGTTTATATGCAGTTACCCACGTATAACCTGCCTGGTAAATTGGGAGATTTTGGTACCTCTGTAGATTCTTAGCTTGTGATGAGCCATGCACTCCTTCTAACTTAACAGTTAGCTTTATGCCTATGTAATTTGTAGGATTTGTTTCACTATTTTTTAAGTATTCCAAGTTTTAAGTTCACTTTTTCTGGACTGTCACTTCCAAATAGGGGAAGGAAGGCTTTGTTCGTACAAGTTGAAAATACTTGGGAAAAAATATTCCTAGTTTGCACTTCATTGCTTTCGAGTAGGTCCGCGTACTAAGAGGTTCGTCTTACAGTTAGTGCTTATACGTCAAAACAAAGCTGAATTTTTTGTTTATTTGAAAAGCCATTCACCGAAAAGAATAACCACGCCTTTACATTGATATTAGTGTATTTCGTGTTTCAAGTTTCGGCTATTAAGCGTCTTATTCTTCTAGTAATTTTTTTTACATATCTTTCGGAAAGTAAATCTAAATTTTCTAAACACAACGAAATCCATTAAGTCATAACGCCAGACAAACGCCACAAGTGCAACATTTGCGAAAAAATGTTTTCAAGAGTTCATCATTTAAATGCGCATACACGAGTGCATACGGGAGAGAGGCCTTACAAGTGTCAAGTGTGTCAAAAGTGTTTCAAACAACAAAACTTATTAACTGCTCACAAACGAACCCACACAGGGGACAAACCCTACGTTTGCAACATTTGCCAGAAAGCATTTAGCATTTCAGGACACCTTAAAACACATCAATTAATTCACACAGGGGAAAAGAAATTTAAGTGTGACGTCTGCGAGAAAAAGTTTTCCGAAAAAGGAACTTTGACAAGGCACTTCAGGATACATACAGGTGAGAAGCCGTACTCATGCGAGGAATGCCATTTATCGTTTGCTCGAATATCCACCTTAAAAAGTCACCAAGAAACACATTCCAAACGAAAGCAATATGAATGTGAGTTTTGCGGAAAGCAATTCAAAACTAGATTTAGCCTCAGGGGCCATAAGCCAATACATTCGGATCAATACAAATGTAAAGTGTGTGGTCATCGCTGCCAGGGCATATCAAATTTACGTGCGCATCAGAGAACTCATACTGGCGAGCGACCTTTCCAGTGCAATTTGTGTGAGAAGAAATTCACTTCCATGTGGTATAAAGACCAACATATTCGCTCGCATTTGGGCGAAAAACCTGAGAAATGTTTAATTTGCTGCAAACGATTTTCTCGTAGAACAGATCTGCTTAATCATATGGGGAAACAGTTTGGTAATTTACACAATTTCATTTCAATGTGCGTACAATATTTCTTTGTTTGTTTTTTGTGGTCACAATCGCAATCTTGAATGCTCGATAATTTGATTAGGACAATCTGAGTGCTTGTTTTGCTGTCAGCGTATGCCAGAAGATACGATGGAAACGCACATTTGGAGGCACACTGGAGAGGTGTAGAAAAATCTGTTGTATGCAACCAAAACTTGACCACACGAATTCATCCAATACAGGTTTGTTGCTGTAGACGGGCCGCTTTCCTTAGGAAGTTTAACTAATTACCGCTTCGTTCATTTCTTACCAAATTTTATAGCAATACATATAAAATTAATTATAGTACTTAATTTACAAAAAATGGAGTTAATTATGGGGTACATTTTTCGAATGTTGGTATTTTCATTATCATTTTTAAGTTAAAGTTTTCGTTTATTAGAGATTTTCTCACGAAAAATGCTCTTGTGTGTTCTTGGAGACATAGGTATTTTTCCTTTTTGGATAATAAAATAATTTTATCATTAATGTGAAAACTAATTGCATTATGTTGTTTCAAATAACAAGAATTTTTTAAATAAACTCCATCTTTAATCACACTTCATGTCGCCAATATTTTGAATTAAACTTTGAATAACATTTTCGCATAATAACATGTTTACAAGTAATATCCTCGAACTATCTATACTGTATTCATTTAGTAGTTCTGAACTGTTTTGGTCCTTTTTTCTACATTTCATGACACGTAACGAATTAGTGCATATTTATTTCAGAGGATGTATTTTTCAGTTGCTAAGTTGATTCACAAAAAAATCAGTCAAAAATCAACTCAATAAAAACCGCACAACATAAGTAATTAATTGTACCGCTCATTTATTTAAGTAGATCTCATAAATATTTAACAAATTTTATTTCCAAAAAACTTTTATGGTTAAAATATGTATTTGGTATGCTCCGCTCAATTATTTTAAAGCAATTAATCTGATTGTTTTTTGAGAAATTTTTGCACACCTCTTACTACTTTAAATACCCGTTGGAATAACATCTTTTGAGTATTATTCTAATGGTTTATGACTTACCTGGACAGGGTGTGGTCTGCCAACGCACTTGTGCTCAAACATGTCCTTTAACTGTTCCTACCAACACGACATAAACTGTTTGCTACGTAAATCCGTTGTAATTTATAAGTCACAAATATTTCCAAAACCTGAAAAAATCTAGTTTAGCATTTCTTTCAACAAGTAAAGTTTTGAATCATTAGTTATTTTTAATTAAAACCGCTAGCAACACCGAAAGATGGCTTGATAATTTATTGCTGGTTATTGTTTAAACTTAAAAGCGGCACATTACGTCAATTAAATTCGACTTATTGACTACAGTACTTACAAATCTGGCGGTTTTGTTGCAATGAATTTTGAGTTTTAAAAGAAAATAGACTCATTTATGAAGAATATAGTGGATAAATCATTTGCTGTAACACTACTACAGAAACCGACCCTATGAATGCGATAAGAGAAGTTAAAAAATATTGTGGTTCCTTTAAAGAATCTGGATTTAGCCACTACGTGTGATTTTACAGCGCAATTCCATACAGAGAACATTTAGTAATTTCATCAACCAACCAAGAATAATTTACGAACAATATATTATAATTACAGGTAAATGATATACACTTATTAGAAATTATTCACATTCACTCCAACGTTTTTATCGGTTTACAAAACAAGGTTAAAAGTACTGATTTCCATTTGGATTTCGTTTTCATCTACACAATTTTAGTTTAAGTGAATTCCAAAACCCCTGGAATAAACAAGAATTCCAGAATATAAACATACACCAATTTGAATCTCCTAAAATCTTTCTGTGTAAATCAGTCGTAAAAACTCACTATGGAAACCAGTATAGTTCTATTCGTTGTTTTTCTATCCGTCCAATATTTGATAAAAACTTGCAGGGATTGAGTAATTTTGAACCACACATGCACATTAAATGGGCAAAATTTAGAGGCCATGCCCGTGGCTTGCCTGTGCTTGCAAAAAATATTTTCTCCTGCTTGCCTACCTGCAAATTGCAAGTACTTGCGGGTACTTGCAAGCTGCAGGCTTTTTGGCCCGTGGCTCCCGGCTCTAATACATAATATACAGTGCATGACTCATGCCTTTTCTTAAATCAACAAACATGGATATAACCACAACAATTACAGGCGCACTTCCCATAAGGACATCTACAACTTCGGATCATTGACATTATCTTACAGGCTGAACATTTTTTTACTCGAATCACACCCATTTATACAACAAAACACTGCAAAACTCGGGTTGTATGATCATGTTGTTGATTAAAGCTTCGCATATTTTTAGAGGTTGGCCATAAAAATTCTGAATTACAAAAATATTATGATGTTTTCTGTGGTGTAAAGGTTCTTAAGCTGCTTTAGAAACTGTAACATGGAGTTCCTGATCACTTCTTCAATTAATTAGGGATTTTTTTAGAAATCTTGTAATGAACAACCTCAAGCGCTTATATATGCTCAGCGCTAACTTGATAAAAATCCAATCACCTCGATTGCCTTACATGAAAAGCTCATGTTTACACCTTCTTCACACGGAAACCCAAGCCAACATATTGCTTGCTATGTAAGCAACTAGTAGTTACGTCAAATACCTACTTAAGTATACTTATTATATCAATTTACTTGTAAAGCATGGAAGGAGTGCACATTAGATTTCCTGCGAAGTACTCAGAATTTAATTTAGAGTCGAAAAATATGTGCCGTAACACTTAAATTAGCTACGGAACTATTAGTCTGGGTAAATTGTCTCTGTCATCTGACTTTTTTCGCTTTTATTTTTATGGTGGTGAATGCGACAGATGATATTACGCACGTCACGTCATTCAAAATAAAGTCAAAACTTGTATTCCATGTTGGAATTAGTTTTAGGTATATTTTTCGGGTGCACTTGTTGAATAACAATAAACGAACCAAGTTCACAGACAAGCTGGCTTTAAAAAAACCATAATAGTGTCAAAGTCATGCATAAAAACAAATGAAATAGCATCTAATTATGTTGAATAAAATTAACTAGTCGTGCGGTAGGATCCTGTGGTACGTTGTGTAACACTTGTGTTTTATATCCGAAACAAATTTTCATCCAACAATGCTCGCAAGTCGAATTAGAAAATATTTAGAAGCCATGAATTAGAAAATTTATGTTGCTTTAATTACAGCCATATTTTAATTGGCCTAAACAAAGTGATCAACGCCCTTGCTTCATTTTTATGGCTTAAAATACATTTTTAAAGCAAATTTATTATTTCTAAACCAAACGTCAGGACATATAGTCTATTCGTTTCTTCGTTATAATTCTTAAGGAATTGGCTTGGTAGACCCACATAGTTTTAAAGTTTTTACAGTTGAAACTGTATGCATTTTTTAAACTCTGAACGGATCCTCAAAACATTACAATATTTTTACAATTTCGTTTCGTGCACCTCATTTATCCTGATATTCAAACCCAAAGTTACAGTTGCCCATCAGGTATTAAATTATACCCTTCAAGCCGAAGTGAAATGTGCAAAATAAATTATTTTGAGTTCTCTCGTGCAAAATTTATTATTCACACCTCTTCCTATCTGAAAGCTGTCCGAGATAAGCTTACGTACACGTTTTATGGCTTATATGACTAACCTGAGCAGGGTGTGGTAAGCCAAGGCATGTGTGCTCAAACGAGTCCTTCAAGTTTTCGTGGCAATACGACACAAACTGTAGTGTGCCCTACGTAAATCCATAATCTTTCATTTGTCACGAAAATTTCCAAAACTTGCTGAATAGTCATAGAAATATATTTATCTCAAACGCTGTAAATTTGAAAGCTGGGTTTGAGTTAATGTAAAAGATTATTAAGACGTTGAATGATTCCTCATAACCAGTTTTTATTATGAGGAGAAACGCTTGATTGTGTCTAAAAGTTCCAATTTTTCGTTTTTTGGAGTTTATGAACTTATAGCTCTTTTATTTAGGAAGGTTTCCATCAATTTTATATACTATATCAAAGCCCAAGCAAATCTGTGCTAGATAGGCTAAAGTGGCCTGATATTGTTCAAAGGCAAAGAACTTCCTGTGGAACATAACAAAATCTGTCAAAAATCCGGTTATTTACATAAACGCTCATAAAATTGAGTACCGATCAGAATTAAAAAATCTGAAAAGGACATTTTAAACAATTTTAATTGCTTTCGTTCGAGACTACATGAACGTCAATCGGTTGAGTTTTGGGAGATATGTATATACAGATGAATTAGTGAGGAGTCAACTCTCAAAAGCATGGAATTCTACACAAAGAAAGGAAAAAACATTAAAATAACCTGTCAAAAATATTTTCGAGTGCGAAAGGTTTCGAAACCCACAAGACTGTTGACGAAAGTGACTAAAGATGTCACGGACCATCTTCTCCTCCTCAATGATTTCTTCACGAAAATAAATAAACGTGTTCAAGATGCCTTTTCTTTTTAAGTGGTTTCTGGCAACCAGTAAAAGTTTACTCAGAAAGTTTAAGGGCTATTCACACTAACCTAGAATTTATTTTTTGCAGAAAAATGTAATGTGTTTTATTCATTGGTGCATTAGCACCTTTCCAATTATGCAACTTTTTTTGAACCCGTCAGAAATATATTCTAATTGGAGGATTATGTTTTAGTGAAACTGTCTGGGTTTGATTAAAAAGAAGCAACGTATTTCATTATCATCGTTCTTTCCTTAAAATTCTACTGATTACTTAAACTTATTTAAATTTTTTACATTATCCTTCAATTTGCATCCTAAAAACTTAAACATATAGCCCAAATGAAGTCAGCAATCACCTTTGAACGTAATATTTATTTCGAGCCTTGCTAAATCATTGAATGCAAATATTCATACAAAGATGCAAATTAACAAATAGTACCTGTCAGATCTCTGCGTTGTTGGCATTAAATTTTTTATTTTCATTACTAACTGAAATCTGCTGGTCTCAAATCATTTTACTTGTTCAAAATCCCTGCATTTTAAGATTTTTTTGTACCTGGTAGTTCAAGGCGTAATATTTTGGTTGGCCACAGAATGGCATTTTCTATTTATAAAGTTGAAATTCTAGGAAAATATTGAAGTTTTAAATCTGTCAGGGAACTGGAATGCATGGCGAATATGCAATACATCAAATGCAAAGTAACTCATTTTACAGTTTGCATTTGTTTATTTTTAACGCCAATAAAATGCACAACTAAAACCACAAAAGCAGCATAAAACATTCGAAAAGTTTTAAATGTATATTTAATGGCGTCTAGTTTCTGAAACAAAGTGATGCTTAACGTAGGATTTTGATATGCTTGCAGCAAATGGATTCAGTTGAAAAGGTATGCATGTATATTTGAGGCTCACAAAGTACCTAAAACCAAACCCAGGGTACACTGACTTTTCGGGTTATGCATATTTCCTTAAATCATCAAAGTTCTTAACGGATACGACCTACGTGCATTAAGCAAAAGAATTCCACCTGCTTCCTTCACTTCTCAGCTTGAGACACATGATACAGTACACATTACAATCTGAAAAATTCAGCTTAACATGTATATTTTCGTACTGCAATGCTTTGAAGGGTAAAGCTTACGTGTGTAAACTCATGCAATACCTGCCTGGTGAGTGTGGGAGCTTCAGGTACCACCTTGAGTTACTAGTGTGCAATCGCAATACACCACTACAAACGTAACAATTAGCTTCATGCCGTCTTGTATGCAGGACTTGCTTTATTATTGTTTTCGTAAGCCAACGGTCAAGTTTAATTTTTACTTGCCATCACTTGTAGGAACTGAAATGGCCTCCTTGGGTATTCGAGTTGAAAATATTTAGCAAAGCTTATCAGTTTGCATTTAATTACTCCAGAATCAGTGTAATAAGAGGTTAGCAATTGTTTGCGCAAGTTGAAACGCTACGTTTGACAGATACTTTTTGTTTTCGTATGATAACCTGTTCATGAACATTTTCATTTTTAAATTGACATTGGAATCCATTTGGTTGAAATTGTAATGTAAGTATTTGATTCTTCTGGTTTTTTAATCCGACATACCGAAATCGAATTTAAATTTTCTAAAATAATTCCAATTCATAGTGTTTTGTAGAGTGTTATGAATTTAAAATCTGACTGTATTGACTGAATTCAGATAATACTTGAATAAAGAATACATTACGTCACCTTACATCACAGATATCGAGTCACTATGCCAGGAACACAGCACAAGTGCAATACTTGCGATAAAATGTTTTCAAAGACATCAGCTTTAAATAGGCACACTCGAATACATACGGGAGAGAGACCATACAAATGCGAGCTATGTCAAAAAAGCTTCAAACAAAATAGTGATTTGACTATTCACAAACGAACCCACACTGGGGACAAACCCTACGTTTGCAACTTATGCCAGAAAGCATTTACACGTTCTGGATCCCTTAAAGACCATAAGTTGATTCATACAGGAGAAAAGAGTTTCAAGTGTGACGTCTGCGAGAAAACATTTTCCCTGAAACGTTCTTTGACCAAGCACTCAAGGGTGCATACTAGTGAGAAGCCTTACTCGTGTGAGGAATGCCCTATATCATTCACTCAAATGGGACACATGAAAGGTCATCAAGAAACGCATTTCAAAGAAAAAAATTATGAATGTGATATCTGCAGGAAGCAGTTTAAGACTAAAAATTGCCTAAATAAGCATAAACAAATGCATTCGGATCGATATACATGTGGAGTGTGTGGTCATCGCTGCCGGGACAAGACGCACTTACGTGAGCATCAAAGAACCCACACTGGCGAGCGACCTTTCCCATGTAACTTGTGCGGGAAAACATTTTCTAGCATATCCAGCCGGGACAGACACATCCGCGGGCACTTGGGTGAAAAACTGGAGAAATGTTTGATTTGCAACAAACGATATTCAGAAAAGCGAGACCTTAAAAACCACCTGCGGCAACATTTTGGTATGCTACATTTAATCTAGTTCAAACGGCTTTATCTTGTGCTTTTTATGTTTGGTTTGTCAAAATCTTAACTTTTATTTGTTTATAATTTAGGGCAATCGGAGTGCTTGTTTTGCTTTGAACTAATACCGGAAGAGATTTTGGAAACTCTCATACGGAGCCATATAGGAGAGGTTTAGGTTTGCGCACTGCTGGAACTTTTCTGGTCAAGCTGACACAACCCCAATTCTTATTAACTATGCAGATGCAAATCTAAAGTTTACCAAAGGTTTTGTCGGACTATTGCATTGAAAGTTCAGCTTTCCTATTGGAATTTAAAATAATTACCACTTTCTTCTATCCTGAACAAAATTGATAAACAATAAAACTTTACTCTTAGTGAATAATATTTTTAAGAGACTGCTGTAATTTGTACATCTATACAATGTTTTTAATCTCCATCGATATTATTAAATTTTTGTGAAAAATTCAAATTTGTTTCTAAACAGTGAGAACAACTAGTCCCTGAATTCTGCACACATCAGCTAAAACGAAACTTTAATTGGAGGATGATTTTACTAATCGATTGGTTGGTTGAGTTACAATTTATTTCAAGGTGTGGGATCAAGCTGCTGTTGAAGAAGCTGCACGTCTCTTTTTTCCTCGTTTGCCATAAAAATTGATGAAATCATCCCCCAGCTTCATTTCTCATAACATCCTTTAATTTTTGTCGTAGCATTCAAAAAATTTTGAAAACATTGAGCAATAAGTTCTGAAGTCAGTTTGATGAAGTAAAAAATGCTGTAGTTGATTTCCTAAGCGAAAAACATGGTTTTGGATTTCTTAAGAGTTGTTTATTACCTTCATCAACCCTACAAAACCAGTTTGCCTCATTGAATCAAATATTCAAATTTCCGTTTTTTTTTCATTCCACAACATTCAAGAAAGGGATATATCTATGATAAAAAATATGTTCATTACTGATTTGAAGCCTGAATTCGAGAAAGGCATGAAAGTTTCATATTCCCACAATGGATATCATGCACACAATGTATATGGTATGCAAAGCAGTTCGTTTAAATGATCAAATCCCCCTACTGTAAAGTACGATACATGTTCATAGTAGAAAAAAGCTACGAACTCGGTGGACAAGGCATATTTGTAAATAATACATCTGTTATATAATAATTTTTTGTTGCTAAGATATTACTTTTTTGTTAGAAAATACGCAAACATGATTTAAATAAATTCCAGCAGAGAGCACCTTTTAATAATCTTTTAACGATATTTGGCTTAAGAAATTTTTTTTTAAACATCACTAGTAAGATAATGCTTTACTTTTATAGAATTTAAATAGTTTATCTTCAAATATTCCTCAAACGTTTTTAGGAACCATACATTCTTCTGAATTTTCAGCAAAACTTCAAATATTAGGAAAATGTGGAAGAGCGGTTGAATAAGATTTGTCAGCAAACTTGACATTTCAAGTTTGTATTTAATTGCTCTCGGGTCTTGAAATCAGAGATCCGAATTCGTATTTACAGTTCAGAACAATATATGCTACAGAATTTGTTTGTTTTTTAGCAGCAGTTCATCAGTGCTCAAGTTATTAAATTGATAGACACAATTGTCACATTTGATGTTAAAATAATTAGGGGAGCATTATATTCTTGTGATAAGCAGTTGGTCTTCTACGATTACGATTATCTGGGGAGTAAAGAAGGAAAGAGTGATTCTTGAATACTTGGTAGAGTGATAGTCCAAAATTCTTCCATGACCAGATACGTTTCCTCTAAGTTTTCAAATCACTGACTCGTGGAAATCCTAAAAGGCCATTAAGATGAAGCAGAACGTTCTTCTCATTCTCCAAATTTGAACGAGCTAGTGGAATAGGGGGAAACAGACTGAAAGCTGAGGGTTTAATGTTGATGGGTTTGAAGTTCCGGTCGTCTTTGGCAGCGAATATCGTTCTGAATCCTCCAGTGATTTCCCAATAAAGTATCTTCCGCGAGATTGCCATGTCAATATCACATTTTATGGTACAGTCTCAAAGTTTGACTATAATATTTCTCATAATAAATATAACTTGAGACAGCTTTCATTTGTCCGCCTTCTATGGGCGGCCATACTTTTAGCCAAAGACATATCAAGCCAGAGCTTCCAATCAAGTTGAAAATGACCCTTGTACTCAAAACTTATCAATATTACTGGGAAAAGTAACTTATTTCTATTTTTAATTTTCATTGCTTAGATAATGTTTTTTATATTACTAATAAGTAAAAAATTAAAATTCAGCTTGAAAGTATCACTTTTTTATTTAATTAAAACCCCTTATTTTTCGTTCCTCCTTCCTTATTTCCTCTTCTCGGTTATTTTCTCGGTTTCTGATATAAAAATGATGTATGATTTTCATAAAATTAAATCCACTAACCAATTTCATAATATCAAAATTTTTTTTAATAAGCTGTATCATTGTATTAAATTAGTCGTAACAGTTTTATACTTGCAGATTTAGAACTATTTGCTACAAAATTTTTACTTGCTACGGGCAAGTTGTACGTAAGATATGCATTCGGCTGTTAAATGTGCTCAACATAGCTTATCAATTAACATTTTTGAGACTGTGATACGACATTATATAATTTGACCACTTTTGAAAAACCGAATGAACAACTACGAGTAGATTGACGGAAAGAACCAACCCAGGAATCTTTTGACATTCACTTTTTCTTGTCCGAAGATCATAGATGCTTCACTGCTTTCAGCAGGTGTATTAAGTTTTGGGTGAAACACTGAAAGACTAAGAAGTCAGATGTTCTGTGACACAAGGTTATTTTATTTTGAGATTAAAATTTAAAACCATATGTTCAAAAAAAGAGTCTTCATATTCTTTTGGAAACATTTAAAAGCCAATTGCGTATGTGCCTCTCGTACTAGTAAGTTTATTTTCAATCCTTGTCATGTAAACGAAGGATTCATTTTAAAATCACGTTTAAAGTCATTTCTGCAAGTTTAAATTTTGCATATAAGATGTACACTGGCGAGAAATGTAATATTACTAATGTCAGAACTCAGAACGACTGATTTCTACTTCAATATTGCTTCAGCCCTCAAAAGCCATGCTCACATGGATGAAAGCATTCAGAAAGTGCTAAAAATTAGTTGGCTACATTCACTCAAAATATTCAGATTCCCGATATTTTACATTCTATCACAAGTATCAAATAAATATTTCTATAATGCAAAAATATGGACATTATTATTTTAAGGCTTAAATTGGAGGAAAATATGAAAGTGGTATACTCCTACGATACATGCTTGAGAATCCAATACATACATCATGAAACGTAATTCATTTTAATGTTCATGTTTGCCTATTTTTATTAACAATATAAAGTTCAGAGAATAAACACCATAACTCGCTACTTACAAACTCCGTAGATAAGGTATACATGTTTATGTATTGAAACTTAATACCCAATATGAAGGGTCGAATAACTTAACAGTTGAGCTTAAGTTTACTTTTGTATTACTAGACTCTTGAGTGGTAGAGCATACGTGCATACTCATGAAAACCTGTCAGGTAAAATTTGGGAGTTTTAGGTACTTCTTTAGATTCCCAGCTGGTGATGCGCCAAGCATTTTTACAACTCAACAGTTAGCTTCATACTAACATTATGCAGGATTTCTTTCACTATTGCTTCACGCTCACTCTTTAGAGATTATCACTTGTAAAGAGGAAAAAAATGTGGTCTTGGTCATTCAAGTTCGAATTATTTTGCAATGGACTAATAACTTGCATTTAATTGCTCTCGAGCGAGTCCGTGTTGATCGTATCCGCCTTTGAGCTCGTAGCTCAAAACATTACTTACGCCAGATGGATTTTCCGTTTCGTTTAAAAATATAACCTCCAACAGTATTGTACGTATATCTTCTCTCTTGTTAAAAGTTGTAGTCTGCAGTGTTTTATTCTTCTTGTGAATTTTATACTTGAACCACGAATAAACAATTTTCTACAGAATTTTGAACTCACAGTTACCGAGCCGAGTCATAATGCCAGACAAACAGTACAACTGCAATATTTGCAGCAAAGTGTTTTCAAGAAAATGGAATTTAAATGCGCACATACGAATACATACGGACAAAAGACCGTTCCAATGTGAGGTTTGTCAAACGAGTTTCAAAACACTTGATAATCTAAATATTCATAGAAAAACCCATGCAGGGGACAAACCTTTCGTTTGTAATATATGCAAAAAAGCATTCAGCCGATCCTTTAATCTGAAAAAGCATCAATTAATTCACACAGGAGAAAAGACTTTTAAGTGTGACGTCTGTGAAAAAAAATTCTCCAGAAAAGGGAATTTGACAAGCCACGTAAAAGTGCATTCTGGTGAAAACCCATATTCATGCGAGGAATGCCGTTTATCGTTCGCTCGAAAACAGAATTTAAAAAGTCACCAAGAAACACATTTCAAAGAAAAACTATATGAATGTGACACCTGCAGAAAACAATTTAAAACTAGAAAACGCCTTAATACTCATAAACAACTACACTCAGATCGATACAAATGTCAAGTGTGCAGCCGTCGCTTCCAGGCCAAAAACCATTTAAGTGAACATTTGAGGACCCACAGTGGCGAACGACCTTTCCCATGCAATTTATGTGGGAAAAAATTTACTAACGCATGGCACCGGGATACCCACATTCGCGGGCACTTGGGTGAAAAACTAGAGAAATGTTGGATTTGCAACAAACGCTTTTCTCAAAAAAGAGGCCTACAAAGACATCTTCGAAAACACTTTGGTATGCTACATTATGTAACTTCACAATCACAATATTTTAGTTTGGACCTTTAATGTTGATATTGTCTAAATATTACTTTTTATTGTATGATAATTTAGAAGAATCCGAGTGCCTGTTTTGCCGTGAACTAATTTCGCCAGACATCTTGGAAGCACATATTCGAAGTCATACAAGAGAGGCTTAACTTTTTATGCTCCTGGAACTTTTATTCATTCAAAATATGGTCTCACAGACACGATCAAAGTCCTCGACAACGATACATATAAAAATTTAACCGTTTAAGTTTCCAGAAGTTATGATGCGCTACAGCTTTGGATTGGATTTTGAGTTTCCATAATTAAATTCAAAAAAATTATCACTTTGTTATGCGCTTTTGAAGAAATTTCACAAAACATAACTTTTGGTAATAGAATAAAGTTTTTAATGAATTACTAATTTTCAAGTACTGGTAATTTGTAAATAATTCATCTATAAAACAATTTTCATTTACATTGATAAGATTTTGTTAGAAATAAAATAAATGCCACCACGGGAGCGCCTTTTTAAAAGTTAAAAACCAGTGTTAAATTAATTGAGCATGCCATTGTTTAAAATCATGGATAAGATAATACTTTACATTTTGTAGAACTTAATCTAATAAATTTTCCGCAAGTTTTGCACATATATCTTTTCCGACACAATAAGAGTCCAAAAAAGGAGGAGATAGGTAGTGCAGTTGAGAAAATAAGCATAAAAGTTATCAAAACGGGACATAAATTAGACAAATTTTCGAAAAATGATAGACGATACGCAAGTAAAACTCATGTTTACAAAAATATTGGCATATGCAATCATATTTCATTTATTAAAATCGTGTTTATCTTTCTACATTCAGACTTCAAATAATTTAATAAACGCCTCTCTGTTTTTTAAATAAATTACAGATGTTGCCAAATTTTCTGTAATAGTTTGCTATACCGATTAAGTCAAAATTTTCTAAAATATGACGAAAACATCTTAAGGTGTGAGGAAAAGTGTCACAATATTTTCGTACCTTCCTTACACTCGTAATAATGCACTCAATAATAATCTGCAAGCTAATATATCTTTTGTCTGTCGTGAGTATGCAAGTGCATATATGCTCTCGTGGAATAAGGCAGTGCAAATATTCTCCGTGTGTTTTGGTGTGCTTATCGTCA